>JAOUZG010047904.1:545950-561098 GCA_026289955.1 Argiope argentata
ACACACACACACACACACACACACACACACACACACACACACACACAAACACACACACACACACACACACACACACACACACAATATGCATAAATACAGTCTAGGCCTGATTTATCAAATCCTATTTTTTCCGAATATCGTTGTAATTTTGTTAACAAATTTATTGTCAAAGTTTAAGAATATTTTGAAGGAGCTGAAATAATTAATCATTTAAAGTCAATTTTCTGATGAATCGGAAAGAAATTAACAATTTTCTTTGAAAAGAATATTAGTAGAGCAATGATTTGAAAACTAATTGGTACTTCTTATATTTATCCATGTAATTGATATTATTGGCAAGCTGCAAATATGCAAATAAACGAATCATTTTTAAATATTTTTTAGAGATGTCTCAAATTTAGTTTCCGTTTTGAAATAAAGGATAATTTTGTAAGTAAAATGTTACTTCAGGCCTCCATAGTTTTTACTGCAAGATTAGTAAAGAACACAGTTTCTTAACAGTCCTCAAATTGAATCATTTTCTTTGAAAAACGAGAAAAAAATAAAATAAAGCCTATTTATTACAGACATCATTGTTTACAGGGATTCTTTTAATTCTTTCCATTTCAAAAGGACGCATTCTTTCTAAATTTTGGTTTAAAAAATGTTAATGCCATTAAACATATGAAGGTAATATTAAAATGTCATTTCTGTCTACAAGAATGAAATCTTTCCTCCCTTTTTAACCAAGCAAGGTGAATGGACCGGAACGACGTTTGAATTTTGTGAGAAAATTTTTTGAGAGTTCTTTTTTTTCTCTGTTCCTATTACATTCTGCGTAAGGTTGATCGATGACCAAACTTCCTCCTCGTGTTATATCGTTAAACATATATCGATATTTCTCAATATATCGAGATTTCATTATTCATTTATTGCTATTATGAATTATATATAGAATATCTTAACTTACTACCTAAAGAGAAGAAGTCCAAATAAAAAAGAATTTCCATTCTATAAAATAAAAATATTCATAATTTTTTCTTAAAATAATTAGAAACGTTAAGTCAGTAATTAGTGTCAAAATTCCTTCAATAACGCACGTTAATATCAAAGCACAGTATTTTACAATTTATCATGTTCCGTTTTTTCAATGATGTAGTAATTTTTAATAATTGTCTTTATTAGTATTGACTTATAAAATGTCAGCTTCTTTCATTCTTCATTAAAAAATGGTAAAAAATGTCTTTAACATGCAAAATTGCTTAAATAAACCTCGAATTAAAAACCTGAAGTCTGTTTTAAAAAATTAATTCTGTATATGAACTAGTCTTTACTAGTATTATTGGATGATTTAATTTAGATGTGGATATGAATTTTATCAGTTAGTAGAGAATATAATTAAAATTAACGAAGCTTTCAAGGAATTTGCTATTTCAAACTTTAAAAAGAAATGGAAAAATAATTCGGAAATAAACAAAACGTTCATAGCAAATAATACGGAGTGTCATTTTTTTTTACATGAGAAGGAAATAACACAATAAAAATTTTTAGAATAGGTTTTCCAGTTTTCTTTTAATTATAAAGCAACATAATCATAAAATTTTAAAAAAAATATGTCATTGTATATCAAAACTAATTTTAATAGTGGGAAAATACCAACACTCAAATAAAATGCTGTGTTTCTGAATTTTAAAATTGTTGCTAATTATCTATCTATTATTTATAGCTATTTTATAAAAAAATATGCTAAGGAATAAAAATAAAATTTTAAAGAAAGAATTATCTTGAACAGGCAATAAAAATTAAAAATATTAATAAAATTCTAATTTAATTTGTCACCATGCCCTTTTTATATTATTTTGATTTAAATGTTCAAATTTCTGATGAAAACATAATATTTTGGCATCAAGTTCTAGATTTTTGACAAGAATGGGATTTTCTTCATTCTTTGTACTCTAATAATAACTGGTTTTGTACGTTTTTTTTAATTTTGAAAAATCTTACCTATCCCATCAGACATCCATGAAACTATGTTCGTTCCATGCGGCCTTGCAATAAATTCTTCCGCTCTACCGATGAGAATGTCTCTGATGGTTTTGTGACCGTTCAGAACAACAATTAAATTCCCTCCAACAGTTCGAAAACTGAAAACTTTGCCATATTTTTTGCTAAGCCTCATAAAATCCAGGTGAGTGGCCGTAAGAAAAGGGTAATAACCTAATATCGGCAAGCCCCATGGTCCAGGAGGTAACTTGCTGTTCTTCCTCCACCAGGCCAGGAGAGAGAAAGTCAGAGCCAAGACACAAGCAGCCACCAGCAGTGGTTGGGATAAAACCTGATCGAGAGCCATGGCTCATGTGACGGAATTCCATCCAAACCGATTTTAACAGATTAATAAGGAAGTGACGACACAGAGCTAGTTTATCTTCGTTTCATTTTTATTAGACAGAACTCACTCTTTCGAACGTCACACTAGCCGTTATCGGTTTACTCTTTGTTTAGGTCGAAGATAAAAACGTCGATCAGTTTTATTTCTCTTGGGATAAGATCAGATTTTCTTTTCCAGATATGTTTGTGATCATTAAATTTAAAGGACCCATACCTTCATAAAGGAATTTTCGTTCCCCGTTGGTTTATTTTGTAGCAATAAGTGTATTATCTTATCCCTTTGCAATGATATTACCAGTGGCGAGGGTAATATTGCGCGCAATGGCCATATTATCATTGATTTTCAAACACTTTAATTTCACTTGATTGCTTTCTATTTGTGGAAAAAATATCTCTTATCCATTTTTCTCTCATTTCATATTAAACATAGGTTTTACATTTTGTGTACTCTTTCACTACTCAGTGCATTATTACAATAAAATTATTTTATATTTTTTGGAAATAAAATATCAGTTAAATACCAAATTTTCATTAATTTTTTAATTCCTTCGTGCGTCGTAAATGCAATGAATTCTGAATTAAATTTATCAAAGGATTACACAATATTTTTAATATTTTAGGAAGAAACATATTAAATTCTCCAACTGCCATTAAGAAATTTTATTTCTAAAGTTGCCATAAAATTTTATTGTACTCTATTAATGAGTTCTAGCTCATATACACTCTATTTCTTTCTTTTTTTAAACTCGAAAAATGCTACGTAATCCTGAAATTTAGAAACGGGCATCGGAACACTGCCCCAAACGATGTAGAGACTCAGTTCGTTAATTAACAATGCACATTAACTCAGTTGCTAAAGTGATGCTATGCAATTATCAGCTTGCTGCGAATGACTAATAAAAGCGCTAACAAAGGCACACACATTAACAATCGATGTCACTCACTCACAATGTGATAAACGCTTCAGAGAGAAAATTATTCCCCTTGAAAGTGTCTGTGTATATAGCTCCAGATAGGCCTCGACAGTACATAGAACTTTCTAGATGTCTCTCAGATCTCGGTTTCTAATAGAGTAAAGGCCATATTTTTTGTATTTTCTAAAACTTATATTTTTGTTGCTAATATTTCATTGTCAAGGAACGTTTATTTTTTGAACTTCACCCTTTATTTCCTCAATTTTCCCGTTAATATTATAGACAGAATTGTTTTTCTTTCCAATCTTATTCTGGAGATTCCTGTCGTTTCTATAAATTTATTAAACGAATCATTAATGTCTTTAACTTGAAGTGCCATTTCTTCTCTTCCGATTTGGATTCGAATCTTTTTATTCTCCAAGTAGCCTCTTACCTTATCTTTGCTTCATTCTATTCTTCCTTCTTCAAACACAGACACAAGTCCTCCGAAAACACAAGTCTTGGGGACAATTTCCAATAGATTTCTGTAAATTGACGAAAAACATTCAGACCGAGCTTCTAGAACCCTCTTTGCTTCGGATTTCGTCCACACATTGCAAAGCCCCATTCCTCAAAACATGTTTTAGGAAATCCTCCGTTGGCTACTATGAAACCAGTTCCCGATGCCGGACATTTTATTTCAAGAATAACACTAAGCTTAAATTTAAAAAAAATGCGCTCTCCCAAGTGCTCATAAAGAGGAGCCCTTGTGGAATGTGTCAAGACAGTAGCATTTAATAAATATCTAATTAAATAATGACATCATCCACAATCGACAGCCTCATTTTGTGAGAATGCGAGTGCGAGAAATTTTACTCTTCGTACAGCGACCCGCTTAATACGCAACTGAGTAACAATATTGCGATCACCAAACCTTTTGATGTAAACACAGTTGTGGTTAATCATAGATAAGATTGAGGAATCTATTTGTGCATGTAAGGTGCTTTAAGAATACTTTTCATTGCAATAGTTGCATAATGGGTCACTCGATTTACTGTACACTGTATGATTTTAGCATGGGCGGTAGTATTTCTGAAAACGTAGTCTTCGAGAAATATTCACGTAGGTCTGTAGTGCACGTGTACAGTAACTGAAATAGTCAAGAGGGTGAAGTTTTCAAAACATGGGGCCAATGATCACAGAAGTGAGAATCGCTATCGGCGTTTGGTTATAAGTGATCGATGCGCTACCATCGATGCATTGATGACCAGCATGAATCAGGAACGCGCCAGAAATCTATCAAGGACAAGTATTCAATGTATTTTATCACGTATTGTTCTACGGTAGCTGATTTTTAGCACCCATGTTGACTAGTCTAGATTGCAAGAAACGCCGTGCATTTGCATTGCATCATAAACATTGGGGGCTAGAACGGTGGAAAGGTGTCATATGAGTCTCATTTTCTACTTCATAGAGTGGATGGGCATTGGTATATTCCTCGAGAAACACCAGAAATCGAAATTACGGAAATCATTGCTGGACGCCAACAAGATGGAGCAAGCAGCTTGATAGTCTGGAGCATGTTTCCTCGAAGCGTTTAAGGTGTTAGGACAACAACAATTATTATATTTGTATGAACGTGTCAAAAGGTTTTCAGCAAATAGGCTGAATGTTAATTAATATATCTACACCAAAATCTAATTAAATAAACTTCTGAAGTCCTTTAAAGCCAATATAAAGTTACAAAAGGATTTAAAGAATAAACTAGAAATACTAAAAACTAAAGATGATGCAGTACAAGATGATGCAGTACAAAGTCTGACCGTTTCCTAACAGCAGAGTATCTATAAATTTCCTTTCTTTTAAAAATTATCTACATACTTTATCAAATTTTGACAAATAAATACAATTTGAAGGGAAAAGTACAAGGAAAATTGCACTATTTAAAAAATAAAATTGTGAATTTTAAAATAATAAAAAATGCTTTCATGTGGTATTTTACTCTATAACTTTATTAAAAAGCCACCTTTTGGTTAATTTCTGAAGAACTGAATATTTAAACAATTCTTTTCATTTTGAGATAATGACAATAATTTGTCTCTAGCTCAAAACAATTTGCATGGTAAGTTCATTTGTTTAGGTGGAATATATACGCAGCCACAATATTTTTTTAAATTTCTACTAAGATGAAATAGAATGGTGATGAAATACTACGGATAGCTATTAGTAGCCAATATAATTATTTTCTTGAGAGAAGAGACATGAAACAAAGGAAACTTATTTTTCCAGCAACCAAGTTGAAACTGCCGTCAGCTTCCCAACTGTCCTGAGCAAATTGTAGGCTTCCTGCCGACCCGGCACTTTTAAGCGACAATCAAGCTTCAACTATCCTCTTCCTTTTCTCGAATCGCCCGCATTATCGCTTTAACACCGGGCGATAATTTGATCAAAATTACAACATTGAAAGGAAAGATAAGTTGTTCTAAAAATGGTAGATCTAATGGTAATTCTTACGGTTGCGAGACGAGAGAGATAAATTGATTGAGATTGCATTGGAGACCGATAAAGAAAAAAATAATAAGCCGAAAATATTTTTGACGTACGTTTTTCAAAAGTGCCAAAACATTTCAAGCGTAAGTGCGAAAGTTTGCATTAAAGACATTATTTAAACTCGGTTGCCATTTTTTTTCCTGATAAGAAACCCCTCATTTCCAACTTTTTTGCAACACATTTTATCTGATTTCTCCATCCGTATTTAAATAAAATTTTCATAATTCTTATAAAGAATAATTTTTGCCGCTTCATTTATCCTCTTTCAAAGTGTGCATTTTCCTTTTGGCTATTAATTTCTTTTGATTTACCTTTAATTTGATGCTCTGGCATTCATGATGAAATCAACATTTTTTATGTGACAACATCAGATGAAATATGTATTAAAAAGAATAACATTAAATAAAAAAATATCATTTTAGGCAATGTATACGAAATTTAAAAAAAAATTATAGAGTCTACATGTTTATTATATTTTTATTTAATTTTATTAATTTTTTATTACATTATTTATATTTTATAAAATATATTTGCCACACTAATATTTTAAACAATAATTCTTGTACAACTAATATTGAAGAGATTACGAAAGTTTGAATTTCATTATCTTAATCAGTGAGCAGCATTTTATGGAAACCCGACCTATGATTCATCAAATAATTTTTTTCAAAACAGGCACAAAAATTGTCTAAAATTTATGAAGCTGCTATTTACAAGGTTTTATATAAATCAAGCTATTTTGCTCACAGAAATTTCCTTTTTTTAATATTTATCAAGAATATTTCACTTAACTTTTACATTCATTGGTGATTGAAGGTCATCAACTGAAACTCGACCAAAAAATGTTACTAGAACTGATTATGTATGTATATATATATATATATATAATATATTCATACATCTGATTACCTTCCCGAGTGCAAAGAGTTATTATGACTAACAAACCAGAGGATTATGCAAAAATGTATATCTAGCACTTAAGACGGTGTCCCCAATTATGTTAAATGTAATGCTTCACATCTCTTCGAAGCATCTTTCTAACTGGAATATATGCCAGTATCTAATGGTTTAGAAAACAATAACTAGCTCACGATTGGAATGGACACTTGGTACAGGTTCCTTTCACGATCAGTAGATTTTTTATCATTTCAATTTTTTTCCGTAATTGTTGCTATAAAGCTAAAAATAAAGAAATTGGCAACATACAGAAATTTGTCCGAGATACGTGATATGTTGTGTGATAGATGAAATATCTGGTTCAAAACGATATTTTGGTAGTCATTCATTTATTTATTTTTTCAAACAAGATTAAGTAATGAAATTATACAGACAGACACTCCATTCATTTTTTCCCAAAGAAGACGACATGTCTCGGGAATGTGGCCACTATTCTGGTGGGAGCTCCACTTCCTCTCCCCACCTTCATGGGCAGCGCGTGGATGGTCGCTCCGTAGAGAGGAATCTTGTCCAGGTTGGCCACGTTCTCCAGGCCGTAGATGTTTTTGTCGTACAGAATTCGGTGCGTCATGAAGTCTTTCGAGATTCCGTTGTCCACAGAGAGTGTGTCGATTCCGAGACCGTAGATATTTCGATTGTCCACAAGCCATTGGGCAGCATCTTTAGAAACACCGGGGAAATGAAGTTTTTTTGGGTCATAGTCAGCTGTCCCGGTGTAGGCCTCTCTGTCAGGCCACCTCTTACCCCAGCCAGATCGAACCATGATGGTTGTGCCGTCCAGGGAGTGTCCGGTCAGAAACTCCCACTTCAAGAGGTCTTCAACTTCCACCACGGCGTCACGATCTTTTTCGGCCTTCTCGGTAATATCTATGACAGCGGCGGGGGCCACCAGGCGCTCCAGAGGAATGTCGTCCACGCACCAACGACCCTTCGCAAAATGACACGGAGCGTCCATGTGAGTACCAACGTGGATTCCGGAGAAATACTCTTCTATCTGAAACCTGCCAAAAAATAATTCTAGCAATTAAGTTAAGAGGATTATTAAACATATATTTTTATAGATGTTATAAATGCTACAGAAAATTCAAGTTTGCATACACTTTGAAACCTAGTTCTTTTAAGGAAAAAAAATTAATTTTTCCTTCCCCTATTTCAAAGCAAATCTTATTTTATCTGACAATATCTAAACTCTGGTTGATTATAAAAGGACCGTTTACAAATTGAAAGAAAACTTCATAATTTTTTTTAAATGTTAACTACAAACACTTAATGTATTACTTTATTAAAACTGGAACTTCAGTGGACTTTTACGTTATTTTAACATAAATAAATTCATTTTTATAACAACTAATCAGATTTATTTATCAGCATCTGAAAAGGGAAAAAGTTCCAAACTTATTAAAATATACGAAAGAACGCAAGGAAATAATTTCCCGTCCGATGTAAATATACCAAAGTTTACTAAAAATTTCAGAATTAAAAATGATAAAACAGAATAAGATGTATAAAAAGTATATATTTGAAGAAGACATTTTCTTATTAGGTGGTATTTGCTATTTAAAAATATTGTTGTTATATTAATAGAAGCGGATAAGTCTCGTCCGTTCCTTTTCAAGTGGCTTTTGGAGGTACTTATTTGTTGTTCAAACAGAAAATTTAAATGCTACAGAGGAAAGAAAAATAAATGCAACAATCATTGCCTGGGTTCAATTGTCGAGTTAACGCTTTTGGGGCATGACTTTTTAGCTTTTAGGGTTATTAGAAAAGGGTAAAAATGGTTGTCACATTTGGCGACTTATAACAACAAAAAGTTACGAATTCGCAGGAACGTCCACCATGTACCGGATTCTCGATATATCGATGAATACGTATTTTGATAGACACTTGATTGCTTCAAACCTATTTAAAATGATTAATGACTTAAATTAACTAAAACTAACAATGTCTTAAAAAAGAAATTATGTTCTCAGATGATAACATGAAGTTTGAGATAGCAGATTTCCTTTCTTTTTTTTCACTTTCTGTTAGGTTTATCGTATTATAAATATTTTGAAACCCTGAAATATTTATTTTTTCAAATTTACAATCAAATCACTATCTATAGGGGAATAACCTAGTTCAGTCAATCAATTAATTGATACTTAAATTCTGAAATGTTAAAAAAAAATGTATCATCACCAAGAACAAACAAATGAAACCTTAAGCAACGAGTAAAAAATTTATACTTTTAAAACCAAAAAATATCTGAAATCAAAGGAAAGTGTTAAAAAAATTACATAGTCTGTCATTACCAGTATCCGTCACCCGAAGTTCCATTTTGGAGCACTTTCAACTCAAATTTCTTTTGTTCAGGCCAGTGGAGAGTCGAATTGTCAAACGTGTACGTGAGATCCACCATCTCGAACGGAATCGGATTGCACGCGGAATCATCGATGCTGATTAGCACGCAAATTAAAATTGAAAGGGCCAACATAATTGACGCTGGTCGCAACTGTAAAAAAAAGAAAGAAAACACGCATTAAATATCACCTAAGGAAGAAGATAAAAAAAAATGTGCTCGAAGAGACTCCGAAACAATATCCACTCAATGGGAGGACAATCGACATCAAGTTGATAATAAGCTAAATATACCTTTATATGGCGAACCAATCTTTATAACTGACAAAGTAATGGATACCTCAAAAAATTTAACTTCGAGATTGTGATGAATTTCCTGGTTTTAAACCTCACTCACTCAAAAAGTCTATTTTTGGATTTATGTCTGTATGTCCGTGAACACGATAACTAAAAAAATATTTTGAGCAAGCAGAAGAAATTTAGTTTGGGATCTATATAGTTTGTGGCCTATTTAGAGGGTCCCTTTATATTAAAGACCTGTTTTTCAAAGCAATCTTAGGGCAATATAAAACGGACTGGTTTGATTCGTGGTGAGATGAAGCGGAAGACACCTGAACTGGCACCCCCAAGCTTCTACGTCACACCATTTTGTCTCGTTGGAGGACTCTTGGCCCCGATGAGTGTGGCCTGAACCGGGGCCGCTTACTCGACGGTTCTTCGGGAGAATTGAGTCCCAAGCCTGAGCCTCCGAGTTCTGAAGTCGGGGCCTTACCCCCCCCCCCCTACCACCGTTGCCCCCACCTTGTAAGAATATTAGTAGATTTAGAAATACATTGACAAGAAGTGTTGCGACTGTTTATCATCTGAACAATATGATTATTCAGATTAATTCAATTATCAAAAAAAAATTAAAAAAAGCTAAAAAAAAATGAATGAAATGAGGTGCATATTTTCGGTATTCAAAGTATAATCCTGAATCAAATTTTGAATTTAATCAGGCAAAGGGTGACCATTTTTCGGTTTGTACATTAATATTATTATAAAAGCAATAACTCAAAAATGTAAGGATTAAATATATGATATTTAGTGAATAATCTTGTTACTAAAATTGTTTTCTGTGTCAAATTGTGGCTTCAATGGATAGAAAAGAGCCATCCAAAATGGATATATCATATCCTCCACTCCTGTACAGAGTTCAGGATATTGCAATAAAAATCTGAGCACATGAGAGAGGAAAGATAACATATTTATTGAAGAATTTGCGAGGAAGTTAGACGGAGCAGTGGGACACGTGGAGTAAATGAGGTAGTTTATTCCTACATCGCTTATCTTATAATCATATAGAATTTAAAAGAAATTATATCAATTCCAATATTCTGTGCCTCTAATCTTATGAGCGTATCCTAAATCTCGCATTTTCCATGGACTATCTGCTCACCATTTTAAAACTAATTCGAAACTAATGACCGTATGAATGTCTAGCGCAAAAATAGTTATTTAAATAGCTAGACGAATGAATGGAGTTAATGCATGGTTCATCTGAAATTGTTTGTTATGGTTGTGTGAAGTAATGTACACATAATCAAGGCACTTTTTTCATAAAAACAGATTACCTCGTAATATAAAAACAAAATTGAAATTGAAATTTTTTTTTAAAAAAATTAATAAATTATACTTGTTATGATTGGAAAAAATTTATGTGAATATAAAAATTGCAGCAGATTTCTACCAAACATTTTTTTTATTAAATTAAAAAAATTTCGATTTTTTTTGTTTTTTTTCCCTAAAATAATTTATTTAATAGGCATTCTCAAATTTAATAACATCAGCTCCTTTATTACCATTGAAATTCACACTGAATATCCTTTTATTATATCATTGTATCTCGAATATTATTTTCCATGATGTTAATACACACGAATGCATAAAGGAGGTGTGATATTTTCGAGCTAATATCGCCACATTTGCGGGCGTAAAAAAGGATTGTTTAATCATTTTCTTTCAAGTGATTTAATCAAATCGTTTGGTGGCCAAAATATCAAAATAAAGTTTTCATTTTGCATTGTTTTTAGAATAATACATTGTCCCTATATAAATATGGAGAGAAGGAGTTTTTTACGTGTTGCATCTTAGAATGTCACAAATGACTAAAAGCAATCGAATATCACACTAAATACATTGGTGAGATTAAATTTCGAATTCCGCAGATACTAGAAGCGTAGTTTGAATTATTTTCTAATTAATACCAACGCAATAACTTCTTTATGCTAACAAAAGTGGGATTCCAGCGTATTCATTTCTCATTGAGGTTTGTTCTCGATATTTCACATTTCTCATCAAAATGAACTATTTCAAATTCAGCCTGTTCTCGCGACTAACGTTGCATACAGCCATCCACGAAATTAATTTCATACATCAAAAACAATTAAAAGGTTGCACGTTTGTTATTGCATTTGTCGATTGCAATAGATGTTGTTTATTAAATAAATATTTTGAATCATACAAAATTAGTTGAATCATGCATAGTGAAAGGAATTTATGAAGCGACAATAAATATTAATTAACGTTTATCGTTCCTAATATTTTTGTATTACATAAATTGTTTTCATTTCTTTTATCCTTTAAATCTTTCTTTTTTAAAAGGGTCGGTGCAAAGTAATAATAAGGAATTCCAATGTCACAAATATATTAAATAACATAATTTTTTTAAAAAAATTTATAACATCAAAAAATTTGATTGCTTCAAAACAAGATCTTTTCATTGGTTTTAGAAGAATTAATTGTAAAAAAATATTTTTTCTACAAAATAAAAATACACGTTAAGGCAATTAAATTGAAAATTTCGAATGTCATTTATATTTAAGCAACTGTTTTAAGAAATAGAGTTACTGAAAAATGACATTTGACTTATGAATTTAAAATGCTTGTTGTTATTTTTCGTTTAGTTTTAACATCTTTTTTATTTAATCGTAACTTGGGGGGGGGAAGTCTATTAATCAGAGCATTGTTTTAAACTTTTAAGAATGAATGTAGGCAGAGAACCCATAATTTATTTCGTATTTATTTACTATATTCGCATTTATTTAACTAATAAAGTCACAAGTTTTTGGAGGTAGAATTTTGGAATTGATTTTTCTTCATTTTCCTCTTACTAAATTAAAAGAAACCAATGACAGTATTTAAACAATTTTATGACTTTTAACTATCAACTAATGCATTTATTCGTCTAAGTATTTTTCACATTGGTAGCGTGATATTGAAACGAATTTCTAGATAATGGTAACCATAAATGATGAAAATTGCTAAATAATTAAAAGCATAAAATAAAAATAAAGATGTCATTTTTTGTATATTTGACACATTTCGGCTTGATAGTTAAAAAAATACTGCGAAATTTTCTCGTATTTATAACTTTGTTTTAAATTTAATCATTGAGCATACTATGTGCCGTGATGAATATTTAAAGTTTATATTTTATCTTAAAATTAAATTTTTCTATAAATTTTGATAATGACTTAATAAAGAAGTTTCATTATTTATATTTTCAAAATTTTACATTCAAAGTCATTTTTCTCGTATTTCTTGTATTTTTTTCTTGTATTTCTTAGATTTATTTACATAATTTTTTAATACCTAAGTTAAAATTAAAATACAGTTTATAAATATAATGCAGTAAGTATTATGTAATCTATATAAATCAATGGGAGAATTCGCTGTGTTTGAAAGAAATTTAAACTAGAGAATAGAAAATCTACACTTTTTTCCTCACAAATGCTCAAAAGCATAAAAAAGGTTTTTAATGAAGTTTTTGAGGCATTCAACGAAAGTTATTAATTAATTTATCACTCATTTTTATTTATTAATAAAAATCGTGTTAATGTATATGAAATATTTTATTTTTAGTGTTGTCATTCCTATTAAATGTAAATATTATATACTTGTATTGTAAACATTGTAATTATTCGCCTCCAAGTTTCACAAACAATGTTCAATTGAATTTTTTCCTACTTAAAATTTATTAATAACTCTTAATAGAAAACATAGGCTTTCGATTAAGCATCTAAAAAATCACTTGTAAAAGTTTATATTTATCGGAAATGTCAGAAATGCTTAAAATCGATGTAACTAATGTTCTCAATTTAATTGAAACAAATAAGTTTCGGGCGATGAAAGGATTTTGCAGATTATATTATTTTGAAGAAAATATTTTATTGTAAAAATATTAAGTATGTTTTTAAGAAATGCGCTTGTTTGTCATCTCATTGTGTCCCCTTGAATGCCAATAGTAAATGTATTTCATTATATTTTGTTTTATCTAACGTATTAGTTATAAAACGTGCTTCTTGTTTGATAGCTGCAAGATGTGTACAAATATTTCGGAAATGCTAAATTGCAAGGAAAAGCGCAGGGAGAAATAGAAAAACTGCTAATGATAACTTACAATTTGCCTAATTTTATATTACTTATCTAATCCAATTTTTAATTGATGAAAAACAAAAAAAAAATTATATCGAGCGACACCGATAAAATTGGCCATTAAATGAAGCACCAAGAAAATAAACAGGCACTCACCTTCAGGTCCCAAAGATCAGCTCTGTTGATTTTCGATTTCGTTCGATTGCCATTTCTTCGGACTTGAAAACGTCCTTGAGAACCTGATTTAGAAAGCCTTTGTCACTAAATGTATCTTTTAATCACACGCTGTTCAGGAAAGTGCTTGACACAATTTTGTGTGAGCAAAATTATAATGAGCGAATTCTTCGTCGCCGCTCTTTGAAGCTTCGTTCGTTAAGAAAAGGGCGTTCGTTTCCTACAGAATCTAAGAGAAATAGCAAACAGCGGGAACGGTTTCTCCGAAAATGTCCGGCATAACCTCTGACTAAGACGGAGTTGAGTTTCAGACACTTTTCTCCCAGCCGACTGAAACCAAAATTTGACGCACAACTGTAACTGCAGTCATCAAATCACACATTAGCTTTGATAGATTTGAAATTAGTATTTTGGCGTTTAATTCTTTATGAAAGTGCAGATCGAAAAACATCTAAGCCTTTCTTAGATTTGGAACAAAATTTCATAGCCACATCTTATTTTTTAGCACTCTTAATTTGGTATAAATCGTTATTAACTTTCTTTCCAACAATTAAAAAAATAGATTTCTTCTCAACCGAGTTTGCAGGAAATTTGATAGAAAATTACCAATTTGGTGCAAAGGCCATACACCACATTTCATCCGTCTACTTCAGGGCGTTTTTTAATTATCTTTGTCACAGGCAGTTATACATACGTTATCGAAAAATGTGGTTTTCGAATTTAGATCTAGCACTTGGAAATTTGTCAAGGTTTCGAATTGAAATTGATAGATTTTTGCAATATTTTCTCTAAACTTCATGTACGAGAAAATAAAAAGAGAATCTAAATATAAACTAAAAACCAAATCCTAACATTTAAAGAGGATCTAATCTATATTAGCTCATATCTAATTAATATATCGCCGCGTAATTTTAATTTTAAAAAAGGGATCTAATTGACATTAAAGATAATTCAACAGATTTTCACTTAATCCATTTTTTTTTATTTAAGCACTATTAAGCTTATCATTTGAACTTATCTGAAGTTCAACTTTTATATAATTGGACAAATAGAATAAATTCTAGAGTCGATAAAGTGAGAAATGAATTTCCTTTATTATTTAGAGGGGTAAATTGGAGCTTACAAATAAAAGTTGTCAGCAGAAGCTCATATAAATCATTTTATTTTTGTAAAAATAAATCAATAATTTTTTTAAAAATCAACAAATGAAACAAAAATACGCACCCGTAAGTTGTACAATAAAATAGACATGCATTTAAATGAATATTTAACATTGTAACTAGCAAGAAATATTCAAAACGATAAAGATCTAAATAGAAATGAATAGACTCTAAACCACAAAACACTCAGAAATCTGTATTGAGAGGAAAAACCTGGAGATATCTTTATATTAAAGTTACTCGCGCGCACACACACACACACACACACACACACACACACACACACACACACAC
>JAOUZG010047904.1:561108-605571 GCA_026289955.1 Argiope argentata
ACACACACACACACACACACACACACACACACACACACACACACACATTTTTTAGAACACCAGGAAATATCCATTTACAAAAGTGCTGAATCATTTTATATCTCTCCTCAATCAAACAAAAAAAAGAATTTCAACTGATTCATTATATTTATGTTGATTTAGACATTGATTATAGATGCGCAATATAGATTAGGCACTGATAATGAATTAAAATATTTTGTCATGAAGATCTATAAAAGTGGAATAATAAATTTTTCATTTAAAGAGAAAACTAATAATTTTAAAAATAACCTTGAATCCAACAAAATTTTCTCTCCGTTTGTTGCTATTTAATAATGGGTGGAGTATTACTGCAGAGAACGGGCGGCTCAATGTTTAATGCAGGAAAATAAGAAAAAGTTCGTTTCTGATTACTCGGAGTTTTTAGTTGTTTCATAAAGATCTCGATTTGCGATACAAATTTTTATCTAATTAAAAATAATGATTCATAACTTCTTGAAATTTCCTAATTTGAATTCGAGTCAAGTGAAGTGTATGGTTACATATAATTTAGTGTAAAGTTTTAATTTTCTTTCCCCAATATCGTTTCCCCCTCCATGGAACTCACTTCAATCAATAAAGCCGTTTCTGAATCAGATCGGGATAATCTAGTTGGTAATGCATTGGATTCGCAGCCCACGGTGTGTGAGATCGAACCCCGCTGGCCGAAGACTCCTCGTGTGCGGTGGCTGGCACACGTTAGCGGGTATTGGAATCGATACAATAAAGTCGAGAGTGTGTGTTTTCCTTCGGAAAATAAGCAAAATAAATTCAGAATAAGTTAATTGGGTTAATTTCAGACAAAAAAAAGGAAAATAATTTGCATCTAATCAGTGAGAGTACGTAATATAGTAGAAAAAAAGAATAAAGGAATAATGATTAGATTTCGAAAACAAGAAAACAAATTGCTCGCCCAAGATTCTTACAACTTCAACGAGTCCCGGTCGCACGTCCAAACTTTCCTCCCAAAGTTCGGCTGCTTCTGTCTTCTCTGTATGGCATGCATTTCAGTCTCCTAGCCGAAACGTTTCCGAGAGACCAAAGATCAAGCGTTTCCTGCAGCCTCTCAACAGTCAGCCATCACGTGCCAAAAAATATAAATATCTCATCTCCTCTTGAGAATCCGAAGAAGAAGAAAGAATGCCTCTTTCCCCTCTAAAGCTTATGTAAGACTCCATAAAATTCCAATTTCACCAAACCACAAATTAGTCTGCCAAAATTAATGGAATGGTGATTGGAAGAAGCTAGAAGGTTACCAGCAATAAAAATCTGCGCAATCCCATAAAAACATAACAATTAAATGCACACTTTATTTTCTAGTTTTCTAAAATGTCAAATTTAAAATTAAATTATGAGATAGAATTTTCTTCTAACCAACGAGATTTAATATTAACAAGAATCAAATGGAAACAAATGTCCGAAGGAAGTTAAGAAAAGAAAAACTGACCCATTAATGGGTGAAATGTCGAAAGGGGACACATTTTCCCGTGTGCAATGACGTCTTCAAAATTGATGTCCTATTTGCAATTTATTTTAGAAATATATATTTTAAATATTCTGATATTCATAAATGAAATACAAAAGTAAGGTTTAGAATCGAAAAAATTTAATCATAATACGAATTTAAGAATAAATACCCAAAAGAATTAAAGAATTATAATGTGATAAAGATGAGTTCTGTGGAGTAAAAATCATTATCAACACAGCAGTTTAACCATTTCAAGTTTGAATTGCGTCAGAGTTTAAGACGAGTACCTTTATTATTTTAAATTTTCGAACAAAGTTAAAGTTAAACATAATGATGGATGAGGATGTCTCCAATAATGTCGCCAACAATAAATTTAAAAAACTATTATTTAGATCTCAGGCAATGACAATATAAATTATTTCGAAGTACTATGCCACCTTAAAGTAACAAGTGGTTGTTATTTGTCACTTTTCATGGACAAGCCCCGCTGATACATCAGCAGATTTTAAGCCGAAAGTATGCGTCTCTTGTTTCAAGTAGCGCCAACTAGAGCCAAGAGTACGACTGTAGTTACACACTCAATATAGTCGCTTGCACAGCCCTTTTTTTACAAGGGGGCACAGTCACACATCCTACAGATAGAACAAAATTGACAAAAAAAATTTTTTAAAAAAAAGTAGAGATAATAATAATACAATGAATCCGGCCTGAAGACTTTTTCAAGGGTCACCCTCAGGCAGGGATTCAAAAAAGGGATTTTTTCTGTGAGAAATCTAACAATAAGTCAAAATTGATTTTAATTCTTTTGGGTAGCAGTCAATAACAATATCAGTATTATCCGAATTAAACAAAATTAGGTCGTCAATATATCTATAGCCGTTTATTAAATTGTCCCCAATTATTTTTTTCTCGTAAAAATGCAGAAAAATATTGGCCAAAGCACTGGAAAAAGCTGTACCCATTGGAATACCCTTTACTTGTTTGTAAAAATTAATACCATTAAAAAAGTAATTTTCCTTGATATTAAAGCTACATAAATCAATCCAATTATTTTTTGTAATGATTTCTAAATTTAAATAGTCGTCATATATTAAAGTGCAGACGTCTAAAAGCTTTTCATGAGGTAAACTAGTGAACAAATTTTCAAAATCAAAAGTATTAAGTTTGAAAATATTATTAACTTTTAAAAATTCCAAAATATCCTTATTACTATTAATAATAAAATTCTCCTCATTTTTGATTTTGTTCAGTATAATTTTCAAATATTTAAAGAAATGTTTACCCATAAAATAATTGTAACTTCCGGTGCTACAAGTTACAAATCTAAATTTAATTGGTTTTTTATGAAATTTAGCCGTTGGAAATAAATAAGGACAATTCAAAGAACAAGTTTTTATCTTGATTTTTTTGGCAAAAGCTAACATCCTTTTATCTAATTCCCTTTTACTGGTTTTGTTCAAAATGAAAGTTGAATAAGAATCATATTCCTTAATTAAGAGTTCTTTATAAAAAAGTTTACAAATTTTTTTTGCTTGTTTTGTGTGCATTTAATACGGGTATATTTAGTTTTGTTTTGAGTCTATGTTGTTTTGTTACGTTTGATTTTAACATTTTGTGTTTTAATGTTTTTGTATTTCTATGTTATTGATTATCTCTAAAACCTCATTTTTCCTGGATTTCTTTATATTTAAACTTATTTTTTATTTGTTTTGTTTTGTTAGCTTTGGTTTCGTTTTGCGTGATTTTTTTTGGTTGCTTTTTATTAAGATATTCATTTTTTCTTGGGATTTTTGGGTCACGGGAAATCAATTTTGACTTATTGTTAGATTTCTCACAGAAAAAATCCCTTTTTTGAATCCCTGCCTGAGGGTGACCCTTGAAAAAGTCTTCAGGCTGGATTCATTGTATTATCATTATCTCTACTTTAAAAAAAAAAATTGTAAATTTTGTTCATTTCATCTGTGTCCTAGTTGTAGCAGCATTGGCGCTCTCTAGATACAATGTTCTTTTAAATATTTCTATTTTTAGATATTACTGTTTGGGTAAATTTATATTTTTTGCTAATTGTTTTTCTATGATCCTACAGATAGCACACAAAAGAACAACCATGCCTGAAGCGGGACTTTCAGAACACGAGGAGGACGTGCTACCTTTGTGCCAGAAAGCCGACAAATAAACAAGTGAAAAGAGAATTCATCCTGCACAAAGTGATGAAAAGAATTAAATAAGTGATTGAACAAATAAAATGAATTCCCAATTAACTTTGAGGTACTGAAAGCCTTGAAGGCAGAATATTTGCTTCAAACCCTAAAAATGTGCGTATTCAATATCCAACTAAATTCGCCCTCTCAAGAGGTCTGGTACACGATCAGTCGACTGAAGTTTGGCAACTTTCTGCTAATGCGGTTTGGAAGGGTGGCAGGACAGCTGCCGGCTAAGGAAACGCTTCTGGCTTCTGATCAAGTATCATGGCGAAAAATGTCTTCCCTTAATGTCTTACTTATCTTTAAACGAAGCATTGAGGAATTTATATGAACTTAGTTAAAAACTTGAATCGTTTGGATTCAAGATATAAAATATTGTATAATACCATTAAAAAAGAACCCGGAAGATGTTAGAAACATGAATAGGCTTCTTTGCAACAACAGTGCTCAATTGTTTAGATTTGGCATCGAAATCAACAACTGTTATTGTATTTAAAATTCAGTTCTTCCGATGCATCTGTTATGTAATACGACGTCAGTAATGTAATGGCATCTATACATGATCAGCTCATACAAAGTCGTTTTTTTTTCTCCCATATATTTAGGCTTCACAAAAATTCATTCTAATTTCCACAGTGAATACCTTAACCCTTTGAGGGCGGAGGACGCCTATTTGCGTCAAAAATACGCTACTTGCAAATACGCTACTTTAAAAATTGCCCGCCGGCAAAGGGTTAACAGAGTGCAGAAAAAGTCCCCTGTAACCCAAATCCTATCCTTCTACCTGCATTCTGGGAGTCCTCAGTCCAAATATTATGCTAAAATAACTGTGACATAGACTATAGATTTGAAAGAGACACCACTTCCAATTGTGTGTGGGAGTTTATTACGAATTTCAGCGTTAATGAATAATTTATTTATTTATTTGCAGCCTCTATGCAATCAGTTTCCTATTTTCAATGCATTCAGTCATTTGCAACATCTCTTTATCTGAAATCAAAGAAATATTTACACTCATACACCAAAAATGTAACCTTGAAAATATAGAAGAACCTTGGAGGTGATATGAAAGTTGGGACCGAAACAAATGAGGCGTATTGTAAAGAAAAGAACAAACGAATGTCGGAGATAAGAATTTAATGGATTCGATTGTGTGATAGAGCAGTAGAATAGATAATGACCTTGTAGAAAGCTTTGTCAAAAAATAATGTAAACATTCAAAGCAATATTTTATGTAATGTATTTCATAAATTAATTAAAAAATACGAAGATAATCATTGTTTAATTTTTGGTTATGAGACAGTACTCTCGAACTGAAAATTTTTTATTTATATGCCATGATTGTGTGACTATAAATGCTTTATTAGCGATTTGGAGAGAAACAGGAAACATATATACTTGTAAAAATAATTGTTGACGAAGGTTCAAAAGTAAAATGAATTAAATTTCTTTGTTGTGTTGCTTTTTTAATGGTGAAAATTTGTTTCGACTTTCCTTTTTGTATTTGCGCAGAATTTGTTGGAAATTGATGCAGTTAAAGTTTACTTTTAAGATTAATTACTTTATTCCCTAATTTTAAAGTAATTTAGAAACTCTATATCAATCTAGAAATGGACACGGATTTTAAAAAAAAACTATGACAACCATTTTTTCCCGATAAACCTATGAAGAGAATGGCACATAGTTTTTATGATTTTCAATAGAAATTATAGTTTGTACATTATTTATGTTTTGTTTTCAACTGAATTTATGGACAAGAATTTATAGGATGACTAACGGAAGGCTTGTTTCTTAAATTTTCCGGTCCGGTCTCAAAACGTTTGAGTGTCAAAACACATTTTCATGGGCACTCAGGAGGTAACAGATCCGACATGCAAGATTTCGAAAAAGTACCCCATTTCGTAATAACTGGCACAGAAGTAGCGCGTTACCCTCGAGTTCTGGGAATCCCGGGTTCGATTGACGGTTCGGGCATTGCTGTTCTTCTGTGTGCTATCAGAGGTATTTGTGACTGTGCCCCCTGTAAAAAGGGGCTATGTAGGCGGAAGTGACGAGGGTGTAGCTAAATTCGTACTCTTGACCCTAGTTGGCGCAACTTGAAACAAGATATACACATCTCCGGCTTAAAACATGCTGATGTATCAACGCAGCTTGTTCATGGCAAGTGCCGTAAGTAAAAACAGTAACAGGTAACATAACAACAGTAACAAGCAACAGGTAACATAATAACAGGTAAAATTTTAATTTCTTCAATCTCTGGGAATTAGATATATACTGAACATGCGATACAAGCGTGTATACTGATATCAACATTAAGCAATGGAAATTGATTCGATTTTTGAATATTGATGTTTGAATTTTCACATTATTTATATATTCGATAATTATTCGTAAAAAGCTGTTTTTTATGAGCATATCAGAAGCAAATGCTCGTAGAGCAATCAAATCTACAGCTTGCAGTAAATGACAGCTTTTTAATCCAAATACGAGTTGTGTGGCAAAAAGATTTGAGTTTTCATTTGAAATTTTCTGCTTCACGACGTTGGTTACAATTTTATTTGAGATCCTTCCGTTCGTTTAAAGCTACGAAAGTATAAAGTGCCTCTGATAACAATGACTGACGAGTGAAGGATTTGGGTAAAGAGCGGAACACACTATGAGGGTCCACTTTTAATAAAATTGTCAATTGAGTTCCAGATTTCATTACCTTGTTAGCACATAAAAGATTCATTTTATCTTAGCTCTTTAAATTTGTTAACTGTTTGGAAAGGAATTTTTATTATCTATTATGACACCAGACGAAACAGCATTCACATTCATTCCAAAATGTTATAGAGAAAGGCACTCTGTGCTAATAAATTTTCTAATAGCTAAGTGAGAATAAGGAAGCATATGTTAATTTTACCAATTATACTGCCGGCATCCTGGCATAGGGGGTAGCGAGTCTTCCTCGGGTTCGAGTCCCGTTTCGGGAATAGCTGTTCTTCTGTGTTCCATCTGTAAGACGAGTAAATGTGTCCCCCCCCCTTCACAAAAACGGGTTGTGCAAGTAAATGAAATGAATAAGTAGCAAAAGTCGCACTCTTGTCCCAAGTGGACGCTACCACACAACAAGAGACGCTGAACAGGCTTAAATTGCTCTCTGCTCCAGCGAGCTTGTCCATAGCAAGTGCCATAAGAAACAACAACAACCAATTATAGTGATGAAGACTTATAATCATGTTAATATTTTATAATCAATAGAATTTTTATGGAAACTAATAAAATGAAGTTTTAAGTGCGATGTGCTTTTGGGACCCTCCAAGCAGCTAATTTGAAATCTGTCTTTGTGACCTTATAAAAAATCTTTTTCTGAATAAGCCAATTCAATGAAATTTTATGGCAATCCCTAATTAAGTCACTATCCTTCTTATCTCTGCATAAAACTGCGGACTTAGGCAGGCCCGGGAATTCAAAGAATGTTTTAATTTTTATTGGCTTCGTACGATTGAAAACAAAACTTGGCGCAGAATTGCAGTTTAAGTGGCAGGATCATTTTCCGAATTTCATTAATTAAAATTTTTCCTTTTTTTGAAGTTACATTATCGATTGCAATTCAGTCGAGCTCAGTGTAAATAACGGATGAAAGAGAACGAAGATATATTGGGGACATATTGGGAACGCGCGCATAAATTCTAGACAAGGACGAAAACAACAACCCGCCTTTTAGTCATGCGCTTAACAAAGAAATGCAGCTCTGCTATCAGCAAGTTAAACCAGCAAGTTAAATACTTCACTGGCATAGCCTCCAATAAAAGCTAATTTGTATCTTTAATTTCATCCGACTCTCTCCGTATTGAAGTTATCCTGTTAACTGTAATTTGAAAAGACAAGCAGAACTCCTCAGCATAGATATTGCTCAACAGTTGATAAAAATTTATAAATTTAATCTAAAGACCATATACTTAATTTCATTTTCCAAACTCAAACATTTTTGAGTTATCCTTGTCACATACGAACAGACATAATGCCAAAAACATGTTTTTCGAACTCGAAGCGATCTAAAAAATGGAAATTTGATAAAATCGATTTCGAATTTTCTGCCGTTTTCTAGGCTTTATTTACGCTTCCTATGCGAGAAAGTGAAAAAAGCGCCTGTTTTCCGCAACACTCTCAAGGAAATACACCTCCACTATTTTAAGTTCGAAAAGAAAAGAAACGGTTGCTTTTTGCCCCCTGTGCTCAAAATGTGAGGCTTTCATTTGATTCGATTTTGTAGTCTCAATTTTTGTCTATTTGTAAAATAATTTTGGTCGCTTTTTCTGGTGTTTTTTAGTTTTAGTTATCGAACTTTCAAAGAGAAAATGTAAACAGATAAGACAAATAAAATCAAAAATAGAAAAAAGGAAAAAATAATTTCTGATGAAGTTAGCAGTTAATGATTAATTAAGGTATGTTGGTACTTTTATGGAGAAGGTATCACTGAAATGTTTATGAATATTGTCAAAACTTCATATTTATTTAGTATTAGCCAGAGATGAGTCAAAATCACCGAGAAGAAAAGAGTTACTTTAATACAAAAATAAAGAAACAATGATCAATTAGACTGGAGATTTGTAGTTAACTTTGAAGTTAATTATTAAACCTTCATCAAATAGCTCTTGCATTCCAAATAGTTCAAAACACTATAGTACTTCTATTTCCTATATACTTCTACCAAGAGAATATCTTCTATTGTAATTTTAATATGCATCTTTTTTTTTATTCGTATAGAATTTTGTCATCTGTTTAAATTTTATAAAAGAAAGAATCGTTTGTCTAGAACTGGAAACTAACTTTAGTATTGAGATTGCCATTTTCCCCTTTTAAGAATTTTTTAAATTCATAAATGGATATTAAAATTTAAAAAAACTTTAACTATACTTGATTACATTTTAATCTTTATAGATATAGCTCTATTAAAGAAAACATTGTGTTTCTTCTTTACTGATACCGCAATTCAACTCCAAAATAATACATATCGTTATCGTGTTACCATCTTGGAATTTTGCAAATTTTAAGAATGAATTTCACATTTTTGTACTGTGCTGCCATCTGTAGACAAACTACATAAGTTTAAATAAACAAAACGTTTCTGCAATGAGTAAATGTTTTGGATATTAATTATGTTTGGTACTTAAAAAACTTTTTATAAAGAGTGAAAGGTTTAGTCATAAATTTAAATTTTATCGGATTGTCGGTAAACATTGTAATCCAAATCTGTCAACAGACATTTAGCAGACGATTTTTTTAGACATTTTATAACGGCCACTATTTTAATTTTAATTAAATCTTTATTAAAAGTTAAAAGCAAACGATTTTTTGTTTCATAAACATACTATATTAATTTTATTTCGTTTAATTTTTGTATAATAGCTGTTGATCAATTGTAAACCTTTTGGAATTGGACAAAGCTTGTAGCATATACTGTTCAGTTAAAAGAATAAACAAGTCGATGGAATTCTAAACTACTTGGCGTATTATTTTAATTTTAAGAATTTAAGACACTCTGCAAGCTATATTTTAAAGCTTAAGAAAACGGGCAGTTTCTAGAAAGCATACAGAAATCGATTTCTTTTTCTTATTTTTATTTTGTCACTTACATTAGAACTTATAATTATTAAGAACTATTTCATAAATACGAGAACGTTTAATTTTTTTGAGTTCATGGCTTAGTAAATAAAAGAATTAATTTTTGATTTAAAGTTTTTGATTTTTATTTTCTTGCTTAACAAAATGACTTACATAAATGCAATATTTATGCATGGATTGACCAAAGGCTCATACATATCAAAACCTCTGAGAAGATCCTACATTTTTAAACGAGAATTTTTATTTAAAGAATGTTCAAATGCATCCGATTACAAGACGAAATTTAGTTTTATTTCCAGGTTTTAGTATAAAAGTTGAATTTCAAAGGAAATATAATCTGAGTGTTGCTGATGACATTACGATAAACTGCGTAATATTAATGATCAAAATGAATCCCAACAGTGCAAATCTATTTATGGATAATAATGAGCAATGTAATTTCAAGAAATTATGAAATAAAACAATTTTTTCGTGAGTTATTTCAAAAAAAATTATTTGAAAATCACCAAATAACCCATTGTGAAGTAGTTAATTTCAACCAATAGTTAAAGCTTTTTCTTAATAAGGTTCTTGTGGCAGAAATTTCTTGCTATTTATCGTGAATAATTTCACGATAAATAGCACGGTTGGGATCTCACTTTATCCAGCTTAGAGGTAGAGTAGAATCACTCCATAGTATGGCTGTGTAAGAATTCATGCTCGTTTCTCTGCAAAAATATTGAAGTAAGTGAGCTCCTAGTAGTGAGGCTAACAATTCAAGTCACGGAAGAGGGACCCTTCTGACTGTAACCAATTTTTTTCGGTTACAAATGAGATTAACTTGTGTAGAGTCGTCAATGTGCGACTATCGTACAATCAAGCACAATATACATGGACAGGGGCGTCGCAAAACACATGTAAGGTCACGGCTTGTGAAGGACCAATTCATCTAGGGATGTGTATATCATTTAGACATTATAACTCATCTAGCCACCTGTGCCACTGTTGTGTTACACCTGGTGGTAATAATTCATCCCACTGAAAATCTCTAAGCCATGCATCTTGGAATAATATTTTTATAATAACTGTAACTGGAGCAAATAAGCCTAGAGGATAGTAAAACTTTGAAATTAACTTCAGTAGTAAACGTTTTGTTACGAGTGATTTAGATGCTCGAAAAATCGTTTTGGTGCTCATTAATTCTAAAAACATTTCTGTCAATATCCAATTTAATCCCTAAAATCTGAGTAATATTCTTAAACGAACGTGTTTTTTTTTTTGAAGCGAGCCCGATGGGAAGACGCGTGAATCGGTAAAATACAGTTTCATCTTCTATGCAGAGTTTTCCGTCAGGAGTATGCATTGTATCAAAGAGATCGAGTTGCTTCGCTGTCTTTGTCTAATAGTATCAGCTGTAGAAATGCTTGGCTTCCGTCACAAGTAATTGCTATTTTCAAAAGGAGCAATCTCAATAACATAGCCATGATATCGGGAAGTAGATTTGACCCAATTTCAAGAGCGTCGTTTAAAGATGGCGAATGGGAAGTTGCGTTGAAGACTATACGACACTTGATTTTTTCATTTGCAATTTTCTTTACTGCATGATAGGGTAAATCAAATAAACGTTCTTTATTGCGTGTTTCATGTGATGCGGTTTCAACTCGTTTTTTACTACAGATCGTTTTTTTTTTTTATCGATGTAATGCATGTTTTCATAATATCCTTGTCTAACACTGCGTCTGTGTGTAGCTTTCTAGTTAAAAAATTAAAACATCGAACTGCGACTTCATAATTGTTTGATGGAAGTTGAACTTCTTGTTTCCATGGTAGTTCTACTACATGTCTTCCATCGATGATTTCAAAGGATTGATGAAAATTTGTCAAGAGTTCAGAGTTGTAGGTGTTTTTTTTTCTCTTGAATTGGTTATTTGCTAATGCTCCCTAAGCTCCAGAATTTGCATACCACATTGTCCAATGCTTGAGTTGAAGTATGTACATTAACCCTTTGTACTCGATGATGCCTATGGGACACCATTCAAGACGGTGCATCATTTTGACGTTTTATTTATTTATTTATTGAAATTACCTACAGAATGGTAAAAAGACGGAGAACAATTTTAAACACACAAATATGGAGCAATAAACAAGTCCTTGTATAGGGAATAATTATGTATCGAATTACTTTTTCGAGTGCAAGGGGTTAATATTATGAACCGTAGGACAGAAGGAGGCATTTTTTTCTTCTGTGAAGCCGACCACCCCGCCACCACTGAACGTGGCAGTATCGACAAGATTTGTTGGGGCCGACTGTGGACTGTAGTAATGTCCATCCTTACATTTGCCGAATCTGTCAAACTGATATTCTCTTCGATATAATTAGCCCGAAAGTGGTCATGAACTGACCATTTCCTTCTCTACGGACAGAAGGAGGCTGTTGCGTGTGATCGAGGTTCACTAAGTATACACCTAAAAATTGAAGGGACCAAGGTCAGAGAATCTGACAGCTTGACTGGAAGTTCAGAATTCACGACATTCCAGTAAAAATCTGCCCTAATTAAAATCTCAATTGGTAAGTTCGACAGCGACTCATCTGGGTTCTTAAGCTTTAGTCGTTTGTTTTTCGCGAAGCGGGAAACTTTATTTGGTGGTGGCGGATATGATGCACACTTGTTGAGGATTGCGAATGCAATAATATTGACTTTAGATATGTCCCAGATGCTTGATAACTGAAATTGAAATTTTGACTAAAAATAGATGGGGACTCGTACGCTTTGAGTTAAAAAGGCCTGATTGAAATGACTGGAAGTTTTAGGTTGTTTACAAGATTAGAAGAGACGAAACTGCATTGACTTACACCATCCAAAAGACAACGTGTAAGTTTTGTAATCCCTATTGGACCCATTATGAAAACTCGCATTTTGCAAATGAACGAAATTGAACTTATGTATATCAATTTTGTTTGTAGATGCAGTCGCAGACTGCTCCTCAGTTGGAATTTTACTTATTGATACATGGTGTTTTCTCTTGCATTTAGGACAGCAGTATTTTTCTTTACGATAGTAATTTGGGGGGGGGGGAGTGACCACCCTAAGTACGCAAGAAACATCAGTTGGTAACTTTCAGCTTCTGTAAGCGTCCGTCTGTATCTGTCACAGAGCTGCAAGGTTGAGGTCAATGATTGGCAGAAAGAATAAAAAGGTGATTTTTTTACCTTTAGTAACTGGTTTAGAACGCACATTGAAATTTTCTACAGAGGATTTTATAGAATATTCTGAAATTAGTAAGTCTTTAATATTATCTGCATTAACTGCTCTCTCAACTTTCTCGGCTAAAATTTTCATCTATTTTGCAATGTCGCCTTCAGCCAAGTTTTCACCTTTGGCGTAAACAACCCAATTGCGACATATCTCAGGTGGAAAAGTACAGTATTTTTGGAGCCAAAATTCTTCCGTATGATTGTGTATTTTCGCCTAAGGTGTCCAACGCTCGTAATAGTCTATTACAAATGACATATAACTCATTTAATGCTGATGGAGATGGATTTTTAGTAGGTTTCTAAATAATTGAGAGGAATTTGTATTTTATCCTTTTTGCTATATTTCGGTATTAAAATATACTTTGTTGTTGTATACGGAATAGTTGATGGAATAATGCTTATTCCATCAACTAGTCGTTTTGCTTCTCCATCTAAATATCCTCGTAAGAAAACCTGTTTGTCAATCAGCGATAAAAATTCCTTTTAGTCGATGTCATTTTCAAAACACTCCCAAAAACTGAGAAATTCTTCAATTTAGCCACAAAACATATTTATTTTTAATGTAGGTCGGTTTACACTAATGATTGAAAGCGCAGGTGCACAATTTATGCTATCAACCATTGGCCATCGCGCCATTTATACTGTTAATCTTGGCGAGGAAATATCACAGTTCGTATTCGCTTTCTTTTTAAACACCACTAAATGAGCCTCTTCTGTATATTTTTCGCACTCTATTATGTCATCATTACATTCAGTGTCTAGAAGTTTGTGGATTATATCAACTGCCAAGGTTAGTTCGTTTATTTTGTCTTGTAAGCGGTCGACTAAATCATTCTATATTCTAAATCAGTTTCTTCACTAGCTGAATTATTCAGTTTCGTAATGGCGGCAAGAATTGTTGAGCGTTTACGTTTAAGTAAATCTAGTTGCTCTTTAATGATTGACTTTAAAATTCGGGTTCGTATCGAAAATTTAAACCAACAAGTTTAGTATGAGTTACCCGAGTATGTTTCGGCACCGGCACCTGGGTTTGTCGGCAATAAATTAGGATGAAAAATATCAAAACATCACTTTATTCTTTCACAAACCTAACTTTCTATTTACAGCTATTGCCAACTGAGCAACAGAATTTATTTCATATTATATCGTGTCCTACATAATGGAAATTTTTAAAGGAAAAATCAACCATATCGAAATCTTTATTTTTAAAGAAACGAGAGAACGGAAAATATGGATCAATGGAGAAGGTATACAATTACCAACAAGTACTGTTACAACAAAACTTTAAAATCGTTATTGGACATACGTATAGCTTTTAAAGTAATTCTTTTGGTTAAATTTTTTAAACATATTAATTAAAACAAAAATTTATTATTTGTAATTGTTTTCAATAAAAAAAATGAAGTCACATTTGAAAAAACATCATATTAAAAGTTTTTCAGGAGCTTCAAAAATATTTGCTCTTTATTATGGTTTGATAGGACAAAGGTTTCAGACTGTAATGTATTGAATCCGACACTATTTCAAAATTGTGAGAATATCAAATATATATTCATAATTAATTTTTGGTTTTAGTAGTGGTTTTGATACTCAAAAGTAACCTTATTTTGAATCTGTCGGTTTATTTGGAACGCTGTACACCAAAGATTTCAAATATTAAGTAGAATTAGTGGGTATAGTCTCCCCGAAACAACGACAGAAATCTACAAATTTAATGGAATCGACTAAATTTCATTTATCTAGTTCAACGGATATCTACCAGTCATCATATTGAAACGTAACGTATCACTTGGAAAATTAGTTTTTTGAATTAAGGGACCTCTGAAACAAAGTGATTTATTAAAATCTTGAGGTCAAACATGTCGGTATTTTTTTTCTCTTTTTGTCAAAAAAAAAAAGTTCTAAAAAAAATATCACGTTAAACAACGCTTTCACTGAATTTCTCAATGATCCGACAATGGCTTATCAGACAGAAGATGACCTAGAAATAGAAATCTTTTCCATGCATCGGTAGAATTCGTGGGTGTGGACGCAGAATGTCGTGGGAATTTTTAAATCCTTTCTATCTGGCGAATGCGATTTTTTGTTCTTGCTTATCATTTACATTTACAATATAACATTTGTTATTTGTGATAATATGTTCTCTTTTTCCAGAAAATTTGGAATGAGATTTTAAATGCTGATTTCATTTCAATATTTGCTTATTCATTCAATATCACTGGAAAGCATTATATATTTTATTTATTGAAAATAGTTATTTAACTAAATGATCCAAAATCTAAACTATGTACATTATGTAACATGAGAACTATGAAGAGAAAATGCGATATTTTTATTTACAGAGACTAATTTTTTTGCGAGGTCCACTGACTGCACCTCTCGTGTTCGAGTACCTACTGTAGGATTCCGATACGTTTCATTACTATTTATTTTATAGGCAAGAATAAGGAGTTACCTTTGATTCAATATTAACATCATATCTCCAAACGAACAAATAAAAAAATCATTCTTTTCTCTTAATTTGACCTTTTCTTTAAATCAGAAGTAAAAAGTAAATTTAGACCAAATTTAATTTTCGTACCAAAAGTTTAAATATGTCAAACATATCCTTTAAGCGATATTAAGTATTTTTTTAATTATTAAATTTCGTTCAATCTTTTTTCTAAATATATTTCAAATCATATATTTTTTTAATTCCAATAAAAATAAATTCTTTTTGATTAAATTAATATTTAGCAGCGTTTTCAATGTTTTTGAGATTTTAGCAATAATTCTTCCCTATTCTGCATTCACTTTCATTAAAAAAATTAATTTAAAAAAAGTAAACTCTAAAAAGTAAAATCATTTGCAGTTTGAATTTTTCAAACTTATCAACAAATTAAGATAGAGTAATTCTGTGTGGTCTTGAAGCGAAATATTATACCAAATAAAATTTTATCACATGATTTCATTGAAGAAATATATTAATTTACAAAACATTGGAAATATATAAATGTTGACAAATATAATAATCAAAAATTTGTATATGGCAAAAGATATCGAATATCTCTTAAAACAACCGCTGGCTCCAAATTTCCTAACATAAGCCTCAATTCTTTCGCGTGTTATAAAATAAATCCTACGCATGTCAGTAAAATGTCACATGTAATTAATTAAATGACGGATGTAATTAAACGATAGATTAAAGACAATTTAATTAAAAAACTAGAGGAGGTCTAATATTGTAAGGAGATAAAAAACAAGACATGCTTGTAAGATTGATTAGTTAAATATGCGTCGCAGCATTAAATATAAAATAAGTCATCAAAAATTAAAAACCGCAGCATAATAAGATGCAGTCTCTTCAATTACCCTGACAAATCTGAATAGACAAGTCTGAAGGATTTAACCAAACTCTAAATGAACGAGTGGATCATGGAGGCCTGGTGTTCAGGTCTTGGCTCGTGAGCCGTGGGTTTTCAGTTTCGAGACACAGTTCCAACGAAGAGACGCCATGTAAGGGTATTTGCTGCACGTTAAACCCTTGAGAATCAAACGTACTCCCGCTGGTGTAGTGTGGAGAGGGGAGCAGCTCAGGTGTTGTCCTCGTCATCTGACCATGGTTCAAAATTTCGAGGTTCGTCCCAAAATAGCCCTAGTGTAGCTTTATAACGGGGATTTAATATAACTTAAACTAAACCGACTAGTAAATAACATTTTTAATAAATTAGAACCATAATGTAAAAGAATTATGGTAAATATATATGCCATCATAAATTGTTTTGCATAGTTATGACAAATTTTATTCAAATTATTTTCTATGCGAAGCTAACATCTTCTTTCCTTTTGTTTAAAAGTTAATTCATAAAATATTCATTCTGTAATGAAAAGTATCATAAGGAACACAAATTTATGTATTATAAGTTGTTTTTTTTTAAATATGGCAAATACAACTCTGTGCCATTCTGGTAAATCAAAATACATCCCTTAGGGCTCGCTCATTGAAGTTTTAAAGTTATCAATAGAATAGAAAAAAATAGACATTTAAATATCTTCATCCATAAACATAAATTTGCAATCTATGAATTCGCGACAATATGTACTCCCAAATGCAAAAAATTCAAGATAATAATCAAGGAATTGAAAACGTTTCTGTTTCTTTCCGGCTATCCTGCAGATAGAGCACAATGCAATGAACGAGGAACTTAACAAACGGTTATTTTGTGGATTTCGTTTATAAGACACCATTTTCTTTAAAATTTATCTAAAAATATGTCTAATCAAACAGAAAAAATTATAATTCTGAGAACGTCCTTTTCAGTTTAAGTGACTTTCTTCCATAAAAGTGTATTAATGAAGAGGGATAAAAATATATTGATATTTCTAACATACTCAACAAATTACAAAAATTCTTAAACAACTCAGTTTATTTCATTTCGCAGTGGGTGATTTGTGAGTTGGAAACTTTGCATATAATAAAACTATATAGAAATATACTTCAAAAAGTTAATTGGTAAGTTTTAATTACAAATAATAGCAGAGAATCTTAATAATCTAATTTTAATATTGCTGATCAAGAAACTATATTTTAGAATACATGAAAAATGGCAACATGTAAGTGTAATAAAAATAGCTGTAATTGTTTGTTATCGGCGAATAGCCAGATATATTGATAGCCTGCAAAGTTATTGTATTGCCAAGTCATACAACTAACGAAATTCAAAGGAGTGTGAATATTGTGCTAAATTATTCCATATGATTACGTTTTAAAATCTTACAATAATTATACAGAAATAAAACGAAGATTATAAACAAAGATGAGATACGCTTTCATGCTTTAATTGATATAGATAATTTTTTCCTTAATTTAATTCACTTTTGATAAATATTTTAAAACATCCTTTCAGTTCTTATGTCAAAGAATTCTGAATATTTAAAGATTTGTAGATATCAACGCTTCATTCATGACAGTAAACCAGCTTTCTTCCTCAACAGTCAACCAACATAAGAATGTTGGTTGACTTCCTCAAAAGTCAACAAGCGTTGCTTCATAGAAGTCGTTTTTCTTTGAATATTGCAGGATTGAAAGTATGTATTTCTGAATTTCAGAAGCGATAGTATTTCGATCAAAAATGATAGTTATTTTTATTTAACTTCCGATTGAATCTCTTTTTTCTCTGTCTCTCGATGATTTAATTTGGGCATTCAGTCCCAACAAATCGTTATCAGTTTTTAAAAATATCTTTTTGATAGTTTAAATTTAGAATGAAAGTTTTGCCATTTCATCTAGAATATTTATTAAATATATTTTTGTATGTTTGCATATTAAGGTGGTTATAAATAAAAATAAAACATTACAATTTCTTCGATTTACTAATTACACGGATATAATTATACGGAGTTGGAGAATTAAAACTATATGGAATTAGCAGTCAGTTTAATCACGCTGTTTTTTTCCATCACATTTTTCGTTTTCACCACAGGGCATTATTGAAGTCAACGCCAAAATGCCCACAGAGAAAAGCTCTAAAAACTGTTCAGTATATTGACACCTATCTAAAGCTTGACTGTTTCTTACAAAATTTAAAACATATTTAAATGTGTGTTATTCTTAGGTATTGTATTCATATTTGTGTACGAAAGTTTCCAAAATACTAGAGTTTATTGCTGAAATTCAAGTCATTTTTTAAAATTTGATTGCATTTTTGTTATTCTTAAATATTAAGGTGCATATGCAAAATGTTCATTAAGGCATTCGTTCCACTAAGTTTTCGCATTCTCGAGAATAGTGAATTATGCACTCAAAAAATTAAAAGAGAACTTTTACTGTTTATTAGACAGACTATTCTAAATGATTTTATTAGAGTAACAGAAAACATTTTTTTTGCTTTAATTAAATTCGATTTTAAAGTCTTTAATTTACAAACAATTTCTTTAATTATCTGAAGTTCAAAAGCCAATTTCTTTCGCAAATCGCTAATTTATGACAACATCTTATGGATTCCCAATTAAATAAAATCAGATTATAATTAAATTTTAGATATGTTATTGTTTAATAATGTACCTAATAACGCAAGAAGATATGAAATTTTCCAACTTTATCATCTCAAGAAGCAGATAAAAAGTAATCACGAAATCGCATTCTTATAAATATGAAGTGTGACGATTCAAGGAAAATATAAAGGCTAAAAAATATTATTTGGAAAGGTCAGCAGGCAGGAAGAAAACACGTGCCTTTAAAGAAAAAATTTTCATCTGTAAATCACCATGAATGATAAAGGAATCTTTTATAAAATTTTCTTGATCGATGTCCGAAAATTTAAATTTTTTAAATATTAAAATTGACTGATTGTGCAATTGTAAAAAGCTTTTTGCTCTTTGTAGCATGTATTATACGCCTGTGTCTAAACACTATTTAATGCTTTTGGAACTAAAGTATTGATTTCGATTAATAGCTTTAAATGCTAATTTCACACGAGTTATATTATTTTTTGTACTGGCCCTACGTCATATAAAAAAATAATTATGTATTTATATATGCTTAGTGACAATAAATTAAGAAATACACTGAGGTGGGTTTATCGTAAAGTGACTCTAGATTGCTCGAAATGATTGTCCATCAAATAGAACTATCAGGTGTTCATCGAATTTTTACCTGCTCATAATAAATATTGGTTTTAAATATGTTCTTAACTATAGCTATAAAAGTCATTATGAAGCATTTTAAGTGATTTTTGATTCTACAAATGCAAGTTAAAACTGTTTATTGTAATGAGAACATTTAAAAAATATTGTCGCTACAAATGTAAGCTAATTAACACAGATGAAAACTATTTTTATTACCTATATACACTCACTGGCCAAAGCATTAGAAACCCAATACCAATATTTCATTGGACCACCTTTTGCACAGATAACTGCTCTGATTCGTTTGGGCATCGAGTCTACAAGCTTCTGGAGTGCATTTACATCCAGAGAATAAATACCGTGCATTGGCTATGCAGCTTTTTAGATCTTATAAATTAGATGCAAGAGGAGAGTGCTGTCGGATGCGTCTTTCCACATTTTCCCACACATTTTCTATGGGGTTAAGATCCGGGCTATGCGGTCACCAGGAAAGGTGTTGAAAGTCAGACTTGATGCTCAGCGAACCAATTTTGAATCCTCTTGGCACGATGTATAGTAGCTTTACCGTCCATGAAGTATCCGCTCACCATTAGGATAAAAACACAGCATTGCATGGTGCACTTGATCAACCAATATATCTAGGTATCACATGGCTGTTTGTTTAAACTCGGGGAATACAAGGGCACCACTTCCATGCCCTGAAAAAAAAATTGCATACTTCATTCCTGGTACTCATTCAAATGCAAAACTCAAAGGTTTCCAATTCATTGGCCGGTGGATGTGATTGCGAATCCTATTTCAGTTACTATTAATTGAAATGATTATGAATCAGTTTAAATAACCATTAACAATGCAAATGTCAATTGGCAAATATAACTGAGAATTATGCTGTGTTTTAAAGTGCGACTTTCGAATACTCATGGCTGTTTACTGATACAGACATTGCAGTTTTTCTGAATTTAGTCTGATGCACACGCAAAATAAAACTGTTTGCCAAATTTCATCCACTAAGCCCGGTTTATAGCGATGTCAAGTTTACAAAGACACGGGAAGGCAGATTTCACTCATACGGATTTAGTCGAAAAGGTCCGAGTTGCGTCTAGGTTGGTTTCTGTACTCCTGACTTGCCGCATTTGTAAAATATTTCATTTCTAGAGATTTTTTATTTTATTTTCAAATGCAATTCTGACAATGATTGGTGGACGCGAGTCGAAGGAAGCCCCACAAAAATCTCGAGATTTTTCAGCTGAATTCTAATAATTTCTCAGTATGTCCCAAAGTTCTTAAACAGCATTATAATAATTTGATCCTTCTAAAAGACTTGTGCTAATGATTCTTCATGTAACAAATATTGGAAGTTTCGTATTATTTCCGGTCGAAGCCCAATATTTAAACATCAAAAAGATATAATATTCATTTTTTTTAGTTTATATGCAGGTTATATATTACTCATCTCTAAAATTCTCAGCAAATATTTTAATAAACTTACAAACTATGAATTTATGGCTTTATACCTTTTTTTAGTCATGAAAGGAATATTTCTTCTAATTTTCAAAATATTTCCGACTTTTATTTTTGATTTAAAGGTTTTTTTTAAAAATTTCTGTTCAGGAATATTTATTGAGTTCATTTTCTGTAAAAATTTAAAAAATAAAACTACAGTAAGTTTTTAAAAACTTCTTCTGGAACTCAATCGCGTAAAATCAATGAGAAAGACTATCTCTCCATCTGATTATTAGTCCCTCTCGATTTTATGCAAATTGCTATAGTTAAAGCTCACCAGTAAGAACGTTAACTTTTTTCCCAGCTGAAACAAAAACTTCGTCCAATTTTATAGCTATGATTTGCAACCCTATTTATTTATTCAAACTTACAATAAGAGGAATTTTTTTCCTCAATATTTCTTTTCTGCACTTTTCTTCTTCGATCATTTGAACAATGGAAGAATAACGTCTATTCCCTACTTTAAAACGGCATTCTAAATCAGTCGTTACTTCTCATCAGATATAAAATTATTGTCTGAATATTTTAAATCTTTGCTGGTGATATTTGCTGGTGATACTTGTGATATTTTCTAAAATTCTACATACATATAATGTAATTTATTATGTGCATTTTGTCAAATCACATTATTTTTTCATCCAATGATCGCATATAAGTTATCGGAAGAGCATTAGGAAAGGAAATTTCGATAGATTGCCAACCGTATTGAAATCAAGTATACAATTAAATAAACAATGCACTGCAAAGCTAAAAATTGTAAATAACTGGCTTTTATCGGAGACTGCGTAAATATGGAAAAGCGTACAAACAATTTATTTACAGTGTATACCAGGAAAAAAAGCAAATATAGTCCGTATTTCTTAAAAATTAAAGCAAGTCTATTTTTTTTATCGAGATTGAGATAGCTACAACAGTATTATATGCATAATTTTTAAACTTTAAATTAAAATGAAACTACTGTTATTAACAATTACAACACACTGCGCATGCGTGAATTTCCAATGCCTAATTTGTATAGACGTAACGCAATACAGATAAAAAATTTGTTCTTCTGTTATATTTTAATTCAAAAATACTTCAAAATGAATCCAAATAATGGATTTTTTAAACAATGTTTAGTTTTAAATACGATTATCTCAAACGATTCTGTTTAAGAAAATAAACAATCGTTTGAAATAACCGGTTTAAAATATGTTAAGCCTAACCTCATTAGAGTGGGAGGGAAAACAAACTGGTCTTACTCATTTGGCGGTGGGGAAATGAAGAATCTTGGAGGAAGAGTTCGTTTTTAATTAATAAAAAATTAACCACTCAATTAATCGGAATAAATAGTGACCCATATCCTGTTCTAAACTATAATCTATCCCTGTGCTAAATCTCATCCAATTTCGTTCAGTTTTTCTGGTTTGATTGACTATCATCCATCCATCCATCCATCCAAACTATCTCATTTATAATATCAGCAGAGATTATCTGATATATCTGTCATCTTTGAGATAAAAATGTTTGCAAGCTTTTAAAAAAGTCATTAATTCTCACATAACCTTCATTAAACTTTCTTTATAATTTACCAGAAAAATTTAATTAATACATTTTTAAGTAGATTGAATGTCTTTAACGTGTAAACAATAAATGAATAAAAATATAGTAAGAATTTTTTAAATGGTGAATATTATATAAAATATATGATAAGTAAATAAACTCGTTTGTATTTTCCAGAAACAATTAAATAATACGTGGTTAATTAAATATATGGATCCAGCTCAATTAAAAATTTTAATGAAATATTTCTTTTTTCGTGCAAGTATTATAAAACTTAACAAAGTTGTCGATTTTGATGGGAAAAAAGTAATTCACTACAAATAAAAAAAAAGGTCAAATCGAAACAATCACTTCATTTTTATAATGTTCTTCTTATCAATAAGATATCATATATGATTCTCTTAAAAGATGACTATCAGTAAATTAGTATATTCTAAAAAAGCTTATATAAGTTCAAATCATTTTTCAATTGAAAATACTTTATATCTTCAATTATATTCTCCATAACGTCGGCTGTCATTGCCCAATATTACATTTTCATGTGCAAAAATGCTAAAAAAAATAATCTATTCATAATTTTTTAATCTTTGTAGTTTAATTTAAAACACAAATTCATTCTTTTAAAAGCAAGTTATCTTTCTGTAAATAATCTTGGTTTTCAGTTCAATCTTTGAAAGAATACAGAGTAAATTCTCGGTTTTCAAATCTGATCACCTCCTGTCATTTCACAGTCCAATCATTTCAGAAAATGTCACGATAAGAGTGAGGGAGTCATCAGTTTTATTTGCATTTCTGGGTCTCCAGTTGTTTTCCCATCAAGGCCACTGAAAATTTTTATCATTGCAGATGTCTGGTAATACACAGCGGAAAAATTACGGAATTGCTATTTCAATAGTATACTTTTAAGACTGGAAATGTAACTGATTATAAGAGACAGTTTTTTTTTAATGATAAAGAGAAAATGATGAATTAAGTGAAAAAGAAATGACAAAAAAGTAAATTTAAAGTTTGAAAGAAATGAAAAATTAAAAATGAGCAGGGCTGGCATTTGAAGTAAAAGCGTTTAAAAACTCAACAATTAAAACGACAAAAATGTAGTTTTAAATTAAAACGACGAAAGAAGGTAATTTTGAAGTGAATTATTTTATTGGATAAATATATACAACAATATATAAAAATATACGTAACCTAATTTGTAGCATTTTCAAATAAAATATTTTCTTAGTTCTAATCACATCAATTTTTAAAATCGTGAAATATGAAAAAAAAAAAAAGAACTGTTAAAAGAATTTTCTCAGTCATCTATGTAATAAACATCGTAAGCTAATATTCACAATTTTTACATGATAAGTTTTAAATGGACATATAAAAATACAAAACAAATTTTGTATAAATTCGATAATACAAGGAAAGAATATTTTCAGTTACTTTTTTAATAATTAGTATTGCATCTTACAAAATATTTTATGAACACCTGTTTTAAAGAAAGCTTCAGTTACCAAATTTTACTTTCAATAAAACATTTCATTTATTAAATGATGAAATTAATTCTTTATTACATTACTTCTTAATTAAGTAAATAAATAAAAACTCTTAATTAGATATTCACTAAGTATATCACTAAGATATAAAATAAATATTTTTAGCTTATATTTAATAATTCTTTAACGATTCAAAAGTATAGCATTTAAATTTATATAATATTTCAATACTATTCATTTTTTAAAACTTCGATAATAAAGTTAGCAGTTAGTAACAAGGAGAAGTTTCAAATAAAATTATTGCGACTTGTTCAAGTTATATTAAGAATAGAGAATTTATCTAAGCTGATAGATTTCAATAAAAACTTCGTTTCGTGAAAAAATATCAAAGTAAGGAAAAATAAATGAATTGCTGAGTGGAATAAAATTAAACTGTAATTTTTAAATTGAAAATAGAAAAAAATTATTATAAAAGCATAATAATTATAATAATTATAGCAGACAATTTTATTTTTAATAAATATTTAACGACGGGGATAATTAATAAAAACTTGCTTACTTTAAAGTATAAAGTAAGAATAAATAGTATTTAATAAGCTTACAGTTATAAAAATAACAATAAAAATAAATAATAATAATAATTTTTATAGCTTTGAAATTAACAAAACAATGTTACAATTACAAGTATCATAATATAAGCCTTATAAAAGAACAAAACATTTCAAATTTGGAGGGCATTTTGCTTCAATGCGACGTGTTGTAGTGAAACCATTCAATGGAAAAATAACTTAAAATTGTTTAATTACAAACGTATTTACTTTGAAAAAAAAAAAAACACCCTTGAAAACCCTTTCCTTGAAATAACTAAAGTAAATTGAAATTATAAACTGTGTTTTATCTTCTTTTGTTATGATCTGTCCTTGTGCTGATTCTAGAATTTGAAGAGGATAAAAAAATTGAATAATTTAAGAATCCGAATTAAAATCTTTCAATTTAAACAAGCTTTCTGTATACTGAAAAAATGCACTAAGTGTTGTATCATAAATATTATATATCGTAAGAAAAAAAAATAAATTTCGAAATATCAAATAATTTTTTGTGCTCATTATAAGATGAAAAAAAAAAGTTTTTTTGTAAAATAAAAGCTGTAGCCACGTATTTCAGTGAAAAATTTCTTTTCTGAAATTAAAAGAGCTAATTTTCAAATTATGAGAATTAGCTCTCCCATTCTCCGTGAAATGGGTGATGCGAAATAGCAAAAAGAGGGACTGTATCACAGAATTTGAAAATATTAAGATTTGAAAACAGACTAAAAAACTATAACACGCTAAAACAAAAACAAAAACCCACAGCAGTTTCAAATAATAGTTTCAAAAACAAACAGCAGTTTCAATAATAACATAAAAAGAAATTTTAAGATTTTTTACTTTCAGAATGTATCGGAAAAGAAGATAAAATTAAAGAAAAATCGTTAGAATATGCGCTAGCTCCTGAAACTTTGATCTGGGGTACGGCAAAGTTGTTTTTAAGACCAATTCCATCATCCAAAATAAATTATCTATAACTTATTTGCAAACAAATTTTACAAAATAAAATTTTTAATGATGGACATTTGATAGATAGTTATAGTTATAAATAGATGGTTATAATTGAAAGTAAATTAACCCAGTCAGATAGTTTATTCTGGCGACGAGTGCCCTCCAACCGCGAAGGCCCCAAGCTGTGAGCATCTGTCCGGTAAGCTGTGAGTATCTACCACCGAGGAAAGTTCCTTCTCCCCCCCCCGCCCCATTTGAAGACCAGAGTGCGAAGAAGTTCATTCAAACCCACAAGAACACTTCTTCTTCCTTTGTAAATCCGATGAAAGTCTGGACGCTGACCCGGGGGTTTTGCCCACGGAATTTCGTGATCGCGTGAGGGCGTCGGGTGTTGAAGAGCACGAGATCTCCCTGCTCCGGTTTCACCTTCATCGATGCTGGCAAAGTAGCTCTCCAGTTTTCTGGTATCTTGAAAGATTCGACTTCGGTAATATCGAGTGGGGGCACATTCCATATTTCCAGCTCACCTCCTTGATCTGGAACGTTCAGGTAAAAATTAGCCGTGAACTGCTTGTAAATATTTGGAAAGCAGGACGTGGGCACAGCATCGAAATGGGGTTGGACCTCGGACAATTCTGACAAGCTGGTGGGCATTATGCGGCCAATCCCACAAAATGTTTTCTGACCGTTCAATATCGCCACATTGGCTTTTTTCGGCCATGTTTCATCTAATTCCACTCGAAATTTGTCGATAGGGGAGAGGTAAGGTGCTGCAGCCTTTCGAATGGAGCGTATGGTAGGTAGAGCCAGCGACAGATACTTTTCAAGATTCCTCCCTGTGTCATCAGTGTATATGCTGTTTAGAGGAAAGCCATATCTGTTCACCCCAAAATACTGCAAGTCCACTTTGCCATCTTTTCTGATTTCATGAGTGTAAGGTTCCGATCCCTTTTCTTGTAAAAAAGCATCCAGTCTTTCGCACACAACTTTAGGAACATAATTTCTGATACATAAGACGCAAATCTTGTCTTCAAAGAGATCTCTGAGTGCATCAGCAGTTAGTTCTGTTGTTTCGATTACCAATTTCGGATCGTAAGAAAGTGGCCTTTGGTCTCTCTTAAGCAATGTTTCCTCTTTTCCTGAGAGATCTCCGGGATCTCCATTGACAAAGTTTCCATTTGTGAATGTTTGTCTTTTCAAGGGAGTTGAAAAATCGACACCATTACTAAGTTTTCGATTACGTTCAAAGCCGTTTTGATGCTGTTCAGAAATAAGGTGCTTGCTTTGCTCAAACATCATATCGCTTTGGTTGGTATTCATTGCAGAAATTTAAGGTGACGTATCAGAAGCAACGATATTACTTGTTGCTTCAAAAGTGCATCGAATAAGGAAGGATGTAATGTTTCAACCTATTATAAATATTCCGTTGCAGTTGAATAATTCTGAAGATTCATTGACAACAAGCACGTTTGGCGACAAAAAAACGTCATTCCCATAATTTTCTAAAACAACCCTATTAGAAGTTTCACAATCAAGTTATCAACAAAAAAAAATATAGGATTAGAGTTATATTTTAATCAATATCTGCATTTAAATAGTTTTCGAAAAGAAGTAAGGTTGAAATTATATTTTAAAATTAGCCGTTATTAATTATTCAAATATTTGGTATTTACTTTTACGATGTCATTAAATATTTTAAACAAATAAAAGAAATCGGTAGTTTATTGATTCCGACTAATATGATAAAAATTTATAATGAGGTAAAAAGAAATAAAATGAGTTACCTCTTATAAATAAATCTAATTTCCAAGCATTCTTGACTCTGAAATACTTAAAAAGATGTATTACAATGTTTCTATGAAGTTCGATTCATCACAAATCTGGCGGACTACTATATCGCCAAACGGCTCCAAAAAATTACCTGCAAGCTGTCGTCCTATGAACAAACTTAAACAATCTTCGTCATCCATGACGTCACAGCTTTTCCGCTGGTGTCCCTGAAATATTGAACATTTCGCTCTTGTCCTTCACTTGTGATAACGATAAACATTTTTTTTTCTTAATAAAAACTAAATTATCTTAAAATAGAAACCGCTGAGCCCTTTTTTCTACTGAACAAATATCTGTTAAATTGCATTAAATTTGTGACAATAATCGTAAGTTTTTTACTTTGTAAATTTTTAATTATTCGAGAACAGAAGTGAAATTTATTTGAGCTGGGGACTTTTCTTTATTGTTTTATATTCAACTGTTTAAAAGATTCAGAGGACACAAATATTTCGGAATGTTTGAACAGGAATTGTTAAATATCGTTTTTAGTATGAAGATATAAGTTATAATTGCTAAGTATCGTCCTCAAAAATATTCAAGATTATTCAAAGTAATTTCTTGCTGAGCGAAATATTACACATCTATACCTTTAAGGGTATGTAATTTCACAAGGATCTGTGAGGATGCGATTTCTTACCAATTAAAAAAATATAATTTTATGTTCCATGCTTTAATCTATGTAATAAACTGATAATGCAAAAATAAAGCTATTATAATTATTATAATTACGTTTTTTTTAAAGTTTTTATATTTTCTTACACATACAATAAACAAAAAAGTTGTTGCAACAGCCAAATATGTGAGCACATTTTACACTATTTAGATACAAAAGAAATATTGAATATTAATTCTGTTTATCGCTCTGTCAGCTCTAAAATTTAAAAAGAAGTAATCTAGATAAATGAAATCTATTATTCGCCTGTAAGACCAAAACCATTCAATCCAGCAATTTCTAAGCGATACAGTATCTTTATTAAATTTTCGGTTAAATATGTTCAAGATATTTACAGATTTGTGTGCTCGTGTTCCGTTCTTTAAAAAATCGGATAATTTACAAAAAGGAAAATTTACACGAGATATCGATTTTGAGGATTTTGGAGTAAGTAAAAACCCAACAAAAATAGGATATATTCCTTTTATTGTTTTGTTACCAAAACAGCACTTATATTTGACAAAACAGCACTATATCAATAATTGCAATTGTTAATAAAAGGAATGTTTGGGGGGGGGCTTAGAGTAATTAATATATTTTTAATGATTTTTTTTCACTAGTTGATGCTTGAATCAGTTTTAAATATATTTAAAGTGCTCTCGTCGACTTAGTTTTTGAGAATATTACATGAAATTGACACTGAAGGTATCTTTTAAACATTAAGAGAGAACTTCATGTTTCGAAATCTTTCGGATTGTGAAGATAATTTTAATTTCAACAAAACACGACATTATTATGACTTGCCAGCACGTGCGCAAAAAATTATCATTTGAATTTCAGTGACAAGCACACCAAATAAACTAATAGAGGAGGATGAAAAAAAAATGATACAAACAATTGAAAATCGAGTTGTCTGGAATAGTTTAAAATGTTTGATAACTATATATTGTCTGATTTCTTAATATATTTGACTTTTTAAAGATACTTGACATGCTTATGTTTTATAACAAGTGCCAAAACTATTTTCTTGCTCTAAATGAATAATACTCAAAAAAAATGCTTAATAGTGTCCATTGTCCTTTAAAAATTATAAAAATGTCTGAAATTTCAATTCAATTGGTGTATAATCAAAAATACATACTCAATATCCCGATATATGCTACTCGGTTTTTTTCTAAGATTTTTTATTTCAAAATTAGTTTTCCATATTTAATACATGCAATTATGTTCGGTATATTATTAACCGTCATATGCTTTGAACTATTACTTTCCTTCATTATTTTATTAACATTTTTGCATTCGAATTTCCTGTAGATCTACTTTTGCATGCCTTTCACTTAAATGTTTTAAAGTAGAATGAGGTTCAACCGATTTCCCTTCCACCTCCCTAAAGATCGATCTCGCTGTTTTTCACTTTGTAAGCAATCCAAGTCTTTGTGCATCAATTCAGGCACCTAGAATAACGGCTGGACAGACAGAGAACGTGTCAAAGCGTCTTCATGTTTGCAACGCTGTTTAAATAAGTAAAAGTTACAGTTATGGTGATATAACGTTACATGAGAGAGAAGCACTCAAGCTGTATCCGTTGATGATTATTATTTTGAATAATAAATATGATAGTAACTATGATGTCACTGTTACGTACCTATCGTTTAAGAACCAAAACTCTTTCAGTGGTGATTTCATTGATAATACAACTAAACATATATTGGTGTTAGCAAGTTTCCCTACGAGTTCTCCATAAGATTAAATTTAAGTTCTTTTTTATTATATTCTATCATAAGTAATGTTGAAAGAATCCATTTTATTTTTTGGATTTATAGTTTTTCTCTCTGAAATTAAAAAAGTATGTATAAGTGTCCAAAAATAATAAATGCATTTTTTAGAAGAATACTGAAGAAATGCTTCATCAATACTGATTAAACCCAGTTACTTTTTTTTGTTATTTAGAATGAAGTGAAATAAATTCCTTTGTAAACATTTAATGATATAAATGTTCAAAATTCTAGACCGGAAAAAGAGGAAGAAATCTGTTGCAAAATTCTGTATTTGGTATCTTTATGATACAATTTGCGAGCATTTCAAAGAAGATAATGCATAACGAGCATAATTTGAATATCTTATGATACTCTTTGCTCCACGCATTCGATTGCTGTTGCAAACTTTTAATTATTATCAATTCAAATACTTTATTAATTTGTTTCGTGAAATTTCACATAAGATAAGTAAATGAAAGTTACATCTGGAAAAAAAGTTTACAACTCAATATTGATGTCATAACAGATATTACGTGCTTAAATATGTGAAATAGAATGAATTGGAAACATAAAACAATAGGAAATAAAAAAAATTCAGAGAAAGGATCAAGTTTGATTTCAAGTAAAAATCCTCATTCCCTTTGTAAAAAAAGAGAGTTTTGATGTTAAGAAATTGAATCCATTTATTTGATCATATTTCTCGTCATATATTGAGCTGATTTTTCAAGATAATCCCAAAAGAGTCCTAAAAGTGAAACCTGCAGAATTATGAATGAATTAATCGAAACATAGAATAGAGCCGTTTATTTGGTACGATAATATTTTGTGGTCGTCTCTTAATATTTCAAAGGTGGGGTGAGAAAATGGATGTTTGGAAAAAGAACGAAACTAACATTTATCTATAGTTCTATCTATCAAGATTTATTGTTTCATAGACAAAGGACAGGTGGGTCTTTTCCGGCCGTCCCGCCGTCGGTGATCGGAAATTTTACCGGAAACCTGGTATACCCTTGAAATGGTCATGCGTAAAATTCCAAATTTCACCTCTACTTCGGCCATGTTGTGTCCCATCTCTCGTTCGCTGATGGCAGGTCTCCACTGAAATAACCGGCCCTGGTAACAGCAAGAATCGACGTAATAACATCCTGAGACGCCTGTTGTCTTATGTACGCCCTGACGATTAAATCGCTTAACGCTAATTGTTTGAGCACTACTATTATTTGCATACGACTTACTGTACTAGTTTTTCTGGCTCGTCAGTGTATCAACTTAATAAATGGCATTCATTCAGTATTGGTAATTTTCCTGATTAGCGACAACCTGTGCGTTTAAAGCTTTACTACTGAGCTGAATTTCATGAAAAATCAAATCCTTTCTTAATGCATCTAATTTGGGTTGAAGAGTACTATTTTAATGAAGATAGAAGTGCCAAACCTTGAAAAGCACCTACTTCCCAACGATAAAAATTCATACTTTTCTTAGAGATAAATCACGAATACTAATTTTTTGGTATGCCATTTGCAGAAAATCTTCGGTTGGTCCCATTTTATACAGCAGACACTAAATAAGGAAAGATTTATTAGTTAGTCTAAAGACAATGTTTCTGATTTAATAGATAAACTAACTTTGAAAAGATTTTAACTCGTGTGGTTGCCATTAGAGGGTGCTGATATTTACTGTCTGTCAGCCGTGAGACGTCGATTGAATACGGAATTTTTCTGTTCCCAACGTGCCCAGTGGAAATTCTTCCAGCATCATTTGACTCATACCTTTCGACATTCATAAAGGAATTCGCTTTTGTCCTTCCTCCGTCTCTCTAACTCGTGACTGAGAGTGAGAAACTCCCAGCATGTTGGTTGGTTCTCGCTACCTTTGTGTGTGCACGGAAAGGTCCGGAGTCTGGCTCCTTCCATCGATTGTCCGGGAATTCAAATCCTTGCGTCCTCCGGCGGAGTCGGTTTGTGGTCTTGCGCATAATTCGCTTTGCGTAGACGAAGAAACTCCGTTCTCACGAAGTTAAAAAAGTATTTTAATGCCACAAATGATGAATTTGAACAGTTGTATTCAGATGTTCATAGAAGATCGGTAATTTGCATAAGTTTCGAAAGGACTCATTTTTAAAAGTTTTGTAAACACATCAATTAATGCTTTATTATCCATCCTTTCAAATTGAATAAGAGTTAGTAAATGCATTGTTACTTTTTTAATTCATCCATTGAAAGACTTACTATGATATCTTCTTTATTATTAATATTTATAAGGAAATATTAGTTTAAATATATGAAAAAGTCAATAAACGTTAACACTTCAGAAAATTTTGCAGGGGGAAGTTAGTTTGAAAGGAATTTTTAAATGCCCATGTGTTACATAAATAAATGTACCGCAAGCCTTTTACTAATTGGAACTCTTTCAACATATGATCACATAAAAGTGTAATTTTTAAAAAAAGTTTTTAATATATTACTTTACAGAAATGAAAGAATTTTAAATAATTGAATATTTATTTAATTAAGCTTTTTATTTGGACTTATACATCGAGTTGTAATATTTAAATTCGTATTCAACATTTTTAGAGCATGCATTATTTGGGAATTTTAGTTCAACTTTTACTTCAAGTAGCAAACGATTTATTTTTGTACTTTTAAAATATGATTGCTCAATTTAAATTGCTGACTATAATTTATCAAAATATTTATAGTCAGCAATTTGAATTAAACGATGTCAGCAATTTAAATTAAGATAGTTATTTTTTAAAAAAAATTTCAAAAACATTATTTGCCGTATAAAGTAAAATGTATAACAAAATTTCCAAACAATAAACAAAATTAAATTAAGTGACTATGAATTTTTTTTTCATATTTGCGCATTTTATAGCCTTGGAAATGTCGAATATTTTCCTATCTGAAATATTTCGAGAAGTCATCTACTTTTATTACACGTCAAAACTCCAATGTCAGTTTTTTCAATGCCATCTTATCTCTCTAGTAACTGCGCTTGGCGAGTTGCTAATTTAAAAAGGAGTATTGGCGTGATTAATGTATTAAATATCACATTCATAACGTGATATTCAATATTCACTAGATAAAGTACATCAGTAGTAATATTATTTCAATCATTTCATAGATTTAAGTTCCATGATAACATCGAAAACTGAATTAACTCGGTACTCTTAATTACAATTATATTAATAATACATTCTGTCTTCTAATTATAGTATAGCAACTTGACTTTCGAATTCCAAGTACAAACTGCATAATAATAATAAAGAAAAATCTATCTTCGACTTTCCCCAAAAGAAGCAAATCGCACTTTTAGATACTAAATGAAACGCTGAAAACAGCGGAGTTTCGTAGAAACTGTAATATTCATCGTGTATTATAGTTGCAACGTATATACATCGTTCCAAATTTTGCATAAACACACACCACTTTTTATAAAATTCAGGAAAAAATAACAAAATAATTGAATTGGTGTTATTAAAAAGACAATATGATAAAATACTTAAAGCTTATTTTTATGGAACGATATATCTGTAAGTTATTACAGGAAAATGCAAAAATATTACTTAATTTTAATTAAATCAGATTATATATATATATATATATATATATATATATAAAATAAAGAGAGAGAGAAAATTCTTCTGTGCGTGTGTATGTGACAGAACTCCTCCTAAACGGCTGGACCGATTTTGATGAAATTTTTTTGTGTGTGTTCGAGTGGATTCGAGAATGGTTAAGATTAACAAATTTTTTAATAAAAATTTTAATCAATTAAAAGTAAGCTAAATTTAGACGTTTTTTCCGAAAATAGTATTGCATAAAAATTAATTTTTATATCAAATTGAAGTTCAAAACATTATCCTTTTAATGGTATCATTTTTACCTACAAATTAAGTTATTATTTATAATGAATTTTCAAAAAAATTATTTCTGTCGAAATAACAATTTAATGCACATGCATGGCAATAAATCATGTTTCATCAGCGTGTTGCTATCACTTCGAAAAAAACTCTAAAGAAAAATTAGTTAATTGTTACTGAAATTTAAATAAAGAAAAATAAATATGAATTTTTCTAAAAAATAAAAAAACAGATAATATTTTTTAATCATTTACAGTATTTATATTATTAACTCGATAAATCAACTTCCTGAAAGCAATCACGGTTTTATTCATGCAGAATACCCATTCAAATCTTTACCCAATGGCCAATTTGAAAATCTTAAGTAATAGGCATATTTACTGTTTAGTATTACTATTAAAATGGTCTAAATGAAATAAATAACTACATTACTAATGTAATTTGGGTAAATAAATGTTCTGATGATTGAAGAATTTAAAATTTTTGGATACTATGCACTGCGAGTCATATTTAATAAAATATTTTTGAGGCGCCGATATTTTAAATCGGAAAAGTTACACTTCAATGAATCAAAATAATCACTGAAATTGACTGATTCATGAAAATATAAATCTCATTATTCTATTGAAAAAATACAATTCCAGACCTTTCCCTCCACCGTTTAAGTAAAATATAAATTCCGGGACAATCAGTTCCCGGAATTTCTGGTAGATTTATAATAAAATGAATGTGTTTGTATGCATACATTAGTGCTGTAGAGAACAGGCCATATAATCTAGAGTTACCTAAGTTAGCACATAGATATCTTGGAGGGTGAAAATGTAAATATCGGAAAGATTCTTTTGATATTTCCATAAATTGAAAATTAAACTAAATTTTGGCCTTTTCCCGCGATGAAATCCAAAAATAGTGCAACAAAAAAACTGATTTATAAATTATGTATTCAAAATATTACTTTTTTCAATTATATCAATATTTCAATAATGAAGTAAATAGTAATGTGTTACCTAAATTGAGATTATAAATGCTGAGTAAACACGAATGAAATCTTTACATTTATCCTCTGCACTGTGAATTATATTTAACAAAATATTCTTGAGAATCTAATATTCCAAATAAAAAAGATTTGTTCTTCAATAAAGTACATCAATCTCTAAAACTGACCGATTTATGAAAATTGCAATATCACTATATGAACGGGCGATATTAGATCCCTTCATCGACAGGCTCCAAGAAATCAATCATCCACCAAGATTTCTCAAGAGTGATGGGCCTAGATCATGAAAATGTCGATTCTTCTGATATTGCAATATTCAAAACTTAGAAATTAGTCAGATTCGATCATAAAAGATATAAAAATATGATTCGCAGAATGTAATTCCTTAGAACAAAAGAACTGTCTAAAATTTAAAATTCATATTTGTGTGAAATATTATAAACCAAAAAAATTAAAATACTATTATTTACAGCATTTATATCCTTTTAAAAATAGAGCGAAAAACTAAATTTTATGATGAATCTGTAGAATTTTCGTCGAATAATTCTTTGAGATTTAAAAAATTATTAAAAAAAATTATCTTGTAGTTAATATAGGGCTTCAATGGCGAACGACTCTGCTTTATCATTTTTATTTAAAGACAAGCCTGGATTCAGTGAATATTAATTGCTATTTTATCCTTTCTGCTTTAATTTAAAATTAAAATTTAGTCCCTCGAATAGGAAGAGAGAGATGAGTAGTACAAGGAACAGAACATCTTAGGGCCCACATAATAATATAAGTGATTTATATGACTATAAAAATTTGAAGTTTAAAAATATTTTGTTGAAAAACCTGTTATGGAACAAAATTACATAAAATATTAATTAAACATTTTAGCAAGCTTTAATACTGGCGATCCGGCCGGACGCTAAAGGCTAATATATATATATATATATATAATCAAAACACATACTCTCATCCTCAAAACAAATCTGTGGCAAAGGCGGTATCTCTAAATGATCTTCCTAGTTGAGATACGTAGTACTCAAACAGGGAAAGAGTGACACATTTTCCTTTATTAGTGGTAAATAATAAATTTTTTTATTGATATGACGTAAATACCGATAGAGAGCTTACATATCACTTCATTTTTCATTAAATTTAGCTTCATAGAAAATAATTGTTTTTACTATTTTGCTTATCTATTATATCTTCTCATTAATTAAGTTTATAAGGAAAAAATACCAAAATCATAAAAAATAATCCACGCCTTCTACTTATGCAAGTTCCTTATTCCTTCAGAAAAATAATAAAGATACTGGAATCGTAATATGAATTAGTGTCGTGTGAAGTTCCATGATATCCTAGTGCTACTAAAATGCAACTCTCTCGTCCATCGATCTTTTCACTTTTGCTCTACTGTCACTTAATTTGATGTTACTTTCATGTAAACAATTATCAAACAGAATTCTTCTTCCCTTGCATTTAGCGATGGATGAAAGATGCAATGAAATATCTGATGCAATAATGACGGCAGTTTGAATATCATTCCAACAATGAGATCCTTTATTTAGTAATTTTAAAAATTATCAAGATTCAGAAAAATTTACAATATAAACAAACTGACAACATTAAAGACAGAATTTTATAAATTTTAAAATGGGGCAAAAATAAACATTATTGATAATATTTTTGCAAGTCAAGAAAAATGCCAAAATCAGCCTTCATTTTTAATTAAAATTTTTAATAATCTTTCCCTACTTTCAAATTTACATCAAACGTAATTTTATCAAAAGTGGTAGCTTTAGGACAAATAGTCTGTCTGTAGATCGTTAAAAATAAATATTTTATTTTATTATTTGTAAAGATGAAGGTTTTTTGAAAATATTATTTGATTTGAACTTGCTGGATTGGTTTATCTAATTTATTATCATAAATCCGTAGAAAGTATAATATTTGTATTTCATTCTGTTTCGCATGTTGAATGATTTGCTCTTTTTGCTTATATGTTTATGCTTCACAAAACTTGTATCTCAAATTTATTCTTTTGATTATCATTTACTTTATGTATTTTTTCCTTAAATCAGAAGAAAAAAGTAACATATTTTTCCAAATCAAGAGGATGTTTATTTCATTTTTTTGGCTTTCTTCTTTCCTTTCATTTTCGGATCCGGTTTCTCCTCGACAACTGGTTCCGGTTCTGGAGGTTTGGGCGTCTTTTCTTCGATCTCTTTTCGGTATTCGTCGGCCTTTGCTTCCAGACTGGATCGCAGCTCCAAGAAATCTTTTTCCTTCGGCAGGACGTTTCTTTGCAGAAAGTCGCGGATGTACCTGTTCTCGTTGAGGGCGGCCACCAGCTGTCCCGACACTCCCCAGTAGATACGCCTGAAGCTGTCCTCCCTTCCGCCGCTGCAGGGGCGAGAGAGGAACCTGTCGTCAGTTAGTGTCGACCTTCTCGTCCGTCGATAGAACGTGGCATTATGAAGAAGAAAGGAAATGCTTCGAGTACCTTTCGTCCTAACAATAGCATCCGGACTTTTACACGCATATCCCACAAAGGAAAGATCCCATCCCTCTTTGGGGTATCTCCAATTTGGACCGTAATATCTCATTAAACTTCATTCATCTAACTTATAGCGTTTTAGAGTTATTGTTACCAATACGTCTAAAAAATTAAATAACAACAAATGTCATAATTGCCTCATAATAGATCTCATCTGCTTAACTTGAGCAATTTTGAAATGTTCCAAGATAACCGAGTGAGTAAACAATAAGATTCCCAAAATAATGTTTTTGAGTTCATGGAAGTCTGAAAAAAGAACTGATGAATGAATACTGCGCTGAAAGATTTTGTAAAAAAACGTTTTACATCCTTTTATTTATTTTTTACTTCCTTACGTAAGGAGTATAGGAAGCATGTTGTGGTCGTTGAAAAATTCGAACTCGCGATTCTGACGAATCTTCTATTTTGAGGCCTCCCTGAATTCATAAAACAGATTCTTGGCATTTTAAAAACTACAAATGAAAGTTCACAAATGAAGATTAAGACATAATGGACCTTAAAATCAAATTTGTATATTTCTATCAAATTTTGAATGAAACCCATTCTAAGGAAATTAGTTTATTTCCCTTTCATAGGAAAGAAAAGTAAAAAAAAAAGTGAGACATCTTTCAGGGCCATCTTTCATCTCCAGAATTTTGGGAAATTACTGGAAAAAGAGTTAATTTTGCTCTCAAAATGTAGTAAATGTTATAGCTGCACCAATTTGGTTTCATAGAATGGGAACAAATAAATCATGCTCTAAGGAATCGTTAGATGTTATCGAACATCCAGAAAAATGTAACATTACATTAAAATTATTTCACTAGACATCAAAGGCTCATTTAACGTTTTAAAATAAACAACAAGTGAAAAAACAATAAGTAACTTTATCTTAGAAACCTTATTAATCTGTTGAGGTTTCAAAGAAACAATTAAATAAAAAACCAGATGAGAGGATGAAAATGCAAAATTACTAACAAGAATCTTACATATCTCCCCTTTTTTAGAGCATCATTGCAGTTGAGATTTTAAAAACAGATTTACAGGGAGAAATTCACTTGAAAGCATCCGCAAACAGTGTCATTTTCAGCATCAGAGAAGCTCACTCAGAATTAGAAAGCGTAGAAGTCTTGAACTTAAAGTTTTTAAGTTTTGGAGGCATACAATTTGAAATCCCAACAAAAAATATTTGATAAGCTGTGATCTGCCAGATTATCAACTATCTAATGTAATACTCAACCATTAAAAAGAATCACATCTCCCAAGGGTGCAACTCTGAATGAGTAGATAAGTTAGATTGGCCAGATTGATGAGCTGGGCCCTAAAGTTGTCCGCCAATATCAGCAAGTTGGCTGCAGGACAGATCCTTGCTTGTGACTACAACAAAGATTCAGAAGCCACTTATTTAGCAAAATTGCTCCTCTCTATATCGAACAATTGCAGACAGAAGGATCCTATTTAGTGCAAGCGCATATTCACTCCCCTTATTGCAATTCGTTATAGAAAGGAGCACCCCTTAATTGCAATTTTCTGTAAAGAAAGGTCCGTTTCGGTAGAGCCATACAGGCGTGACGGTCACTCAGTGAGAGGTGCAAGTGCATCTAATGTCTTATGACTCTATCCTGATACCGCTGAAGAGGGCAGAGCCGGCATCTACTCCAGGCTAATGAATTTTAGTCTGAGTTTTCAAAGCACCAACCAAGAATGCAGAAGATTCAGATCCGACTGAGAACTATTAGTCTTACCGGTATTTTATTTTTCAACATATATTCACAAAATAGAAATAGTGAACAATCTCTTGATGGTATATATATATATATATATATATATATATATATATATCATCTCGATGCCTTTCACCTTTTCATTCAAATTCGGGACATTCTTTTTATGTAGATTCAAAGGGGCTCCTCATTGAAGAATTTTGCTGATAATTTGATAGAAATCTCCACCTTTGATGTAAAGATCAAATTTAAAATAATGTAATTCCATAAATGTGTCTTTCGATCTCAAGAAATTCTGAAATGTGAATATTCCTATACTCTAAAACAAAGCCTATCAAAATTACGATACTCTATTGTTGTATATATCCTCTAAAGAATTTAAAAGTGCTCCTAAAAACCACATAGAAGTTAAGCTTAATTTCGACCGACGGACAGTTGCGCTTCTGCCATTTCTTAGAATACCCTGAAAATCCTTTCGAGAAGCTGAACTTACTCGTCTGGTTCGCGAAATAAGATCACTTCTTCTTGGACTTTATGCTGGAGGTCATGAACGAGAACCGCGTTATTCATGCACAGGCGTTCGGCCATGACAATTCGGTGGTGCGCATCTTCCAGCCTTCGTTCCATGGACTCCAGGCACTGCCTAAAATATTCCTTCTCTTCCAAGTTGCTCTTCCACATCTTCTTATACTTCTGTAGCTGCAACTCGCTCTCATTCGCATCGGGATCTATTAATGGGGAAAAATGCCTTACAATAGTTAATTATCAACCTCTGGAAAAATGTGAGCAGGCAAATAGGCGTTTCATCAGGATGAACAATATCTGCTAATAAGTAACGGGAAACCTTTGAGAGAGAGAGGAAAAGCGATAAACACAATCTAGTCACATTGAATAGTTGGTATATCCTTCGCCTAAGCCAATTGCATCTTCAACCGTTCGGGGCAGGCTTTCCACTGGTGCTTGGATGGTGGAGAGTGGTATTTTCTTCCATTCGGCTTAAAGAAGAAATATAAGTTCTGTTACCAATTTCGGACCGTTGCTACATCCTTTAATTGGGTAATCGAATTCGTCCCAAACATTTTATATAGAATTTGAATCTGGATCTAGATTTTTTGGATTTTATTGGTACAAGAGCCATGGTGTTGACTATGCTATGCAGAACTGCATTTTTTAAAGATTAACATCTAAAATTTCAGTTTAAAAAGAAAAGTGAAAACCTTTGCAAGAGATGAAGAATACTCAAATATGAGGATAAAAATCTATTGATTTCAAAAAAGCAAAAAGATGAGCATGTGGAGTTTCATCAAGCAAATGAGAAAGCGTGAAGTTGTTAAAATGATATAAATGTTGAGTACTAAAATTTGGACATTCACTGAGAATATGGTAAATTGCATTGAGAGCATATTGGTGCCTCTTTACCAAAAAGTAGGTGGCGATAGGTGAATCTAGTATGATCTATGTGCAAAAGGGTTAAAATGGTGTCTGACTTAATATTTCGAAGACTTAGCCAAGTTACGTGGTTTAGCACTATGATGTTTGAGTCTGCCCTTTTGAGAAGTAGATAAAACTTACGCGTTTTTTAAATCACTCACAGGGATATTAATATTTTCTGTAATCATAACCGATTTGACGGCATTGTCCACCTTCTCGTTGCTCCCAATACCTACATGAGAAGGCAACCCAGCGTATTCAAACCGTAAATCCACGAGAGGAAAGTATACTTAAAAGGTTAAAGATCTTTAAGACCAAAGAGTTATATCTAGAATCAAGATGAGGTGATTGTAGAGACTGTAAAACACTTAATGAATCGGTGTAAATTTTACATTTGTCTTGCACGCTGTCGGATGTTTTTTCTAGGGCGAATGGAGCGGCAGTTATCTCCTTTGTGAAAACTGAACAGGAAGGATGGATTTTAAACGAAAAGACTGTGTTTCAGAAAACAATACTAAACGAGGCACTATCGGATGTTTTTGATCCAATTGTGTATATAGCAATACAGTTTGGGGTGGGTTTTTTTTGGGGGGGGGCGTGACAACACTCGTTGTTCTCTATATCTTAGTTTCGTAGATTTGCCGGATCGAAGTATATTCCGACAATCACCACTCACTTCACATGTCTAAATCCCAAAAGCTAATGTCGATTTTGCTTGTTTAGCATGACTGAGATCAAGATAGTAGATATCCTCGTCTGCCTATGTGTCCAAATACTTATTAGTGTAATTTAACGCTTTCTTTAAATTACGTAATATGAAAGCTGAATTCGTCCAAAGCCTTCTATAAGGCCGGTCGTTGTATTTAGAGCTATCAAATGTTGATATTTGTTATTCTTTGAATAATCTATATTTGAAAATAAAGAAGTTATCAAATTACATTGATTATCAATTAACCGAAATTTTATCATTAGTCTTCAATTTTTTAGGAATATAGTATACATAAAATCATTTTGGAACCATTTAAAAACTTAAAAAACTAGCCTTTCGTTTATTTCAGTACAATATTTCAAAAAGTTATATTAGTTTTTCAAAAATTAGTTTTGTCACATATTTATGAAGCTATTTTGTAAAAATATTTGCTCTATCTAAAATACTTAGAGCAGAATGGCAAGGTTGATATTAATGAACATCAATATTTTAATAGTACTCGGGTGATTGAGAAACACTGTGTAATAGACATTTCAATTAATTACAATTTAAGATTTTACAGTACTTAAGAATCTATATATATATATAACGCTTACGTGGATGCAAAATCAGGCCGAATTTGTTAATAGCCGTTTGGCAACACAAAAAGCAGTGAGAGTAATGAAGAATATTTTCTCTCTGTGATGGAAAGATTTGATTCTTTGTTCAGAGCAATCAGTCCATTCATCGATTGTTACTTGAAGATGCATCGTATAAGAAAATTATTCTACAAATATCAGGAAAGTGTTCATAGAGACTAGAAATTTAGATATAACCATCCTATTACAAAAACTGAAAGTGCAACCATATTTATTTTAGTACTTTTTCGTTAGCGAGGAGTCAACGAAAAACCGCCAAACAATGTAGAATTTCGCCAAATTTATTTGGCGATTATTCGATGGCGACCGGCTAACAGAAAAGCGCTGTTGTTTTATTTCTTTCATTGTTTTATCACATTTTTAAATAAAGCAAATCTGAATATATCTATTGCTAGATTGAAGTGGTTTAGTAGATGGCGAGTGAACTTGGATCACGAGGTGATCCGGGAAGAACTGCGAGCATAAGCGAGCAAGGGACGAAGCCCCCTAGTAATAAGTATTTTTAAATATTAAAATGCTTGTGCAGCTATTTTCTGCAAATTTTACGAAATAATGAGTGGGAATTGCCACTTTAAAATTTTCTCGCACACCCTGTAATCAAGGTAGCCCACAAAATGACATGTATTACATTCGTGTGTAACAATTATGAAATATTAAACTTTGCCATGAATTTAGCTTTATTACTGAGTCCATCGAGGGATCTTGCGCGACTGACGATAGCACGCGGTTAAAAGTATCTGAAAGACGAATTTTTACTTTAGACACATTTTTTGCAACCGATTAAAGCAGAAGAAATTTAGTTATAGCGGCAAAATTCCATACCAGATTTGATATATTTAAGTCATTCATCTTTGAATTATCGTGTTTATAACTTTCTAAAAGTAGGACGGACAGACAGCCAATCCCTTTTTTTAGATTTGGCAGAAAATTTGATAGGTTTCTAAACTATAGATATTAATTTTATCTATTTAACTCTTTTCATTTTGTAGTTATCATTTTAAATTATGTTCGAAAACTCGGGACAGACAGATCTATTTGGATTTTGAGTGGAATTCCTCAGAATTTGATAGAAATCAATTTTAGTATAAAGGCCGTATACCAATATTTAATTTTTATCTAAAAACAGACTGAAAGATATTTAACAAAAATGTGTTTTTAGAATTCAGGGTGGGTAATTCAGCGTAAAAAAATATACTTTATAGCTATTAATATATATACAGGATGTTGCCGAATTCGACCGGCAAATTCAGAGGGGTGTTAGTAGACATCAGGAGCATAAAAAATCTCCGCACAACATGGGGTTTAAGGACGTTTAATTGGTGAAAAATATAGAGAATATATTTAACTACACAAAACATAGGGTCTGAGAAGTGTTGGAAACTGTAAAATGTCGCAGCCCAAACATTGTTGCATTTGGTAATCCGGGAATATCGACCATTAGCTAGTAGAAATGCAGCCAGAAAAATTATTCTTTAGTGTGTCATTTGTGCTAAAAAATAACCCTACAACTGTAACCCAAATTATGGGATACCTTCCAACCAACCGAGTTAAAACTAGCTATCCATTTACTCTTGTCGGGATAAACTTTTGTGGACTTTTCTATCTTAAATACGGCAAAATCAGAGTAGTAATTGTAAAAGCTCCAAAAGGGGTGAAGAAAAGGGACAATTTCAAATATTTGTTTATAACCATGTGAAAATATTAGGTGTAATTTACATAAATATATTACTTATATAAACATTTAGTAAATATTTGGTGTAATAAGTTATTATTTTAGTATTTAAAATGGTATATAATGTATATTCACGTTATTCATAGTACCTATTGAAATATATCTTTTCTTTTTAGGAATTTTTTGTGTACAATATTCAATTTTATTTTAAGAGTGTAATACTTTTTTTGTATTTAATGCAAGATAGCTGTGGAATTTTGGCATTGTATAGTTATTTATAGTTATTAAATTTTTATTTTTGTGATGCTCACAGATTTTGAAATGATATTTCAAGGGGAGGGTGGAATGTTGGCGCCATTAAGTTAGCAGAACGCTCCACATACTAATTTTGTAGCGCCAACAAGTGACGAAATGATATAACATTGGAGTGCGTGTTCGAAGAGAGGGTTGTGAGTGATGAGAATAAAACTACGTTGATACAGTCCAAGAGTTTGGGGTTCTTTTATATGTGATTGAGTACCTAAAAATGGGATATTGTGGGCCAAAACATTTTGTTTTATGTGCTGGGCGTAATTTTTTCTAAATTTAACTGTCTACTTTTTAGACGCTTTGTTTCATTCTTTTTCCCTGCATGATATATCATAGAGCCATCTATTTAATTTTGAATGCAAGAAAACATTATTCAAGCATTTCAAACAAATTAGATGGAAAACTTATTAAATTTTAAAGAAGACTCTCTAGATGAAAGGCAAGATAGACGCAGAAATTTTTAGCAGGCGATAAGTATCTGGACTTTGGGGTTTAGTTATAAAAATTCCTTTTTTGTTTTCGTGTAAAATATTTTAAATGTAAATGAAATTTTCGTGTAAAATATTTTAAAATAAATCATTCGAAAATTTCGAATAATGTAGACAAATATTTTTTCGTTTTCAACATTGCGAAAAATATTCATGTTTTAGATAACAAAAAGCAAATTATAATTAAATTTAGATTTCATTAATTGTAACAGAGCTTATTTTTATGAAAATAAATGAATAAATACTGACTGTAAATTACATGACAAAAACGTTCATGTTTTTCTGCTAAATATCACTTTAAATAAATGTAAATACATTGATGCTGATACAAATTCTTCTGTAGACTGAGATCCGGAGGGAATGAAAAAGAAATCTCCATTCAATATTTACCTATCCCCAATCTTGTTCCTATCTTGCACAGTATTTTCAGACTGACTATCGCTTATTTTTAAGAACACATATTTCAAAAATACTTTGCGTATTATTCCACATTTTACTTCTGTTTTCCCTTCTGTTAAATATTTGCTCACAACAAAACTGAAAAATTTGTTCGCTTCTATTTTTATATGAATTTACTTTTTCACTTTTTAGAGAACATTTTTCATCTGCGATATCTAATAATGTCGATTTGTTTATTATTCATT
>JAOUZG010047904.1:622158-635893 GCA_026289955.1 Argiope argentata
GATAGATAGATAGATAGATAGATAGATAGATAGATAGATAGATAGATAGAACCTGAAATCCAGTTATTTTTTAAAACTTTTATTTTCAAAATTTAAGGAAGTGTTATGATTATCGTTCAGTTTCTCTAATACTTTCGAAATTAGTGAACAATAAAATTATTTGCCTAATCTTAAGGGTCATTCAAATTAAACTGTTACAGTTTAATTAATAAATATTTTTTCTTTTAATTTAATAAATTCTTAAAATTTAATTTTGAAAATTGTTAATAAGATCATAATTTAACGTTAATCAATTTTGGTATTTCATTAGTGCGTTTTTGTCACTTATGATAATAAGTTAATGATAAAAGTTTCACTGCAGCTGATAATATTCATTCCGAGATTGAACTCAGGATTCCTCTTTCATTTCACAGGATGTTTGTTTGATATACAATCTTATGACACTACTTTAATTACTTTTAATGCTGCCACTTGATTTTTATGAAATTTTAAATAATCTTAATCCGCGAGTAATATCATTTGAGATTACTGAATTAAGTTCTAAATAAAAGGAGAATATTTAGGGAGAAATAAATGAATATTAAGCGTTAAATGAAAATTAAGTTTTTCCTATCAGGTGCAATTGGTCTTAGCAAAAACAATAACTCCAGAACTAAGAAAATTCCTTTGGTGCTATGCTAGGAGAAAATTGAGCCATGTGAACTGCTCAATTTGTGCCAAATGTTTCAAATTAAGGAGGATAAAGTTGAGATGGTTTTAGTTGTCATCACAACTGAATCCAATAATTTTATTCACTCTAAAATGTTAAAGGAAAAGGTTAAATCATTTATATCCTTATCAGCGTCTGGGTATTAGATAGACAAGCAAGCAATACCCATCTAAATAAGAATTTTCGCTAGATGTACGAAAGTTCTTCCATGATTTTAATCGATTATAACTTGCACGATGGCATTTTTATTCCGATTTAAATAAATCATAAAATTAAAAAACAGGTTTCTCTATATTATGCAAAATTTTCAAAGACTTTAAAATTTATTTCTCTTACAGTAGTAGTATAAGTAGTTATCTAACATAAAAAAATAATTTGCAAAAATTTTCTAAATTTTTTAGACTTTTTTTTCATTTTTTAAAATTATTAATGTCTTTTAAGTTAGTTTTGTTCCGACAGCATTACTTAAGTACATTGCCTATCCATTTTTTTAAATATTATTTTCAAAAATAAGTAAGGTAATTGATTTACTTTTGTTCTTAAAAACTTGAATTCTTAATCCTTATCAAATTATATGATACTTATATACATGAATGTCACGAAAGTATTTAAAAAAATTGCATAAACCTGGCCGAAATTCTCTGTTCTAAATCATTGCGTACTTTAACTGGACAAAAATAAAAAATAAAAATCAATAAATCGGAAACAATAAGAAAATGCTGGTTTCAATTAGAATCCTGCCGGTATTTGATTGGCGCTTCAAGTTTAGCTTTAAAAAATACACTTACCTCCACTTTGATCAATTTCTTTTATTTCAACCATGTTAGAGCAGAAAAGCAATTTGTGTGGCCCGATTCCAAATGTTGATTAGGATGCAGCACAAACCTGCTTACAAATTTACGTGAGGTCAACTACAAGCCTCCAACAACAACATTTTTTTTTATATAGAGAGCAACTATATTCCACTGATTCTATTAAAACTAATAAATAGGCATTTCTCTGTTTAACCCTTTGCAATCCGAAAAATAATTAGATGCAAAATTATTCACCTAATACAAAGATTTGTTTATTGCTATGAAAAATAAATATACATAATTCTTTTAAGTCGAATTTCTTCAAAAAAATAAATCTACATCTCTTAACCATTATGTAGGCGTTTTTAACAATCAAATTTGAAAAATAAATAAATAGAATGTCAAAAATGATGCACAGTCTTGAATGTCGAGTCAGAGGTGACATCGAACTGCAAAGGGTTAAAGGAATCATAGAAAATACTCTGTCAAATCGATTCAATAACTAGCAAACACCTTAGATATTAATATTAGCGGCAAAGGAACAATGTCAACATTCAAATTCGCTAAAATTGGTGGCCCGAATATCACGTACAAACATGCTCTTGTTTAAGTATTAATGTAACTTAAACAAATTAACTATTACGAATGAATATTAAAGTCCAATAATATTTTGACTAACTAAAAACGGGTGCCATTGAGACCACTCCTTAGTACATTGATTCTATTTTTTTACTGTCATTTTCACGATGATGGCCAGAAATGACGATCCGACGGCCACTTAATCCTGCGATGGCCCTCTCGACTCGAAGTGCGTGGCATCTGCGTCAAACGTTAAGATAGGTGAAGCCAACAGAGGGTTCAATTTAATACAAGATTTAGCGAATTATTGATTTAAATAAAGCTGGCAACACTAACGTATCCGGTTCTAAGTGAAGATTCTTTTAGTTTCGACACTAAAACAAATGAAGTTACAGTGCAAACATGAAATAAGTAGGGAATATTAAGCTGGCTGAGTAGCGAACCAAGAGAATGTTCCCAGCATAAGAACATTCCTGCATTAAATGAATATATAAAAATATTAAATGCCGTTCCGAAACGTCGTCACATGATAATGTTTCAGTATTGATCGTCTATATTACATTTTAGAATTTTCCCTTTTGTGTGCATGCAATAATGTATACACATAAAGAAAATGTCTTCAATATCTTAGTAAGATGAATGCATAATAACAGAAACTATGAAAAGTATTGCTGCAAAAAAATATTTTGAAAAATTAATTCAAATCAGAGACAAAATACAGCAAAATTGAGATTGATATCTTCAAAAAAAATTATTTTAAAAGGATTTCTCCCAATCTTAAATATTGGGGAGAAATATTATTTCACCAATAGTTTAACAACCACTATTGTTTGTTCAAAACGCTCAACAAATTTTTTTTGCTCGACAAACTTTTTAAAGCCAAATATATATATATATCTGATTGCTGGGCAAAAATGGTACAACGTAAAAAATAGATTGAGTTAAAATGCCAAATTTGGCATCGAATGCTGAATGTAGAGAGGCAAAACCTACGAATAGTATAAATTTGATATGAAAAGATAGTGAAATTTTGAAGATTATAAATGCATTGATTTGAAAATGGAAACATTCAAAAAATATATTCTTTGAATAAATTATTTTATGATGAAACTTGGTGGCTCGGTTAAAGGGACGATTAGCGGGCCCTCCTCCCCAAGTTTGTCGCCAATATGGCAACATAAAGGATCTCTTTTCTAACAATTCTAATGCTGTTTTGTTTACTGCTTTTAACAATGGATGAGTTGAACACGAACTACGACTATTTTAAGAAAATTGTTAAATTAAAAATAATAAAAAATATCGTTGAGACTTTAATTTTTTTCTTTTTTATAATTAAAAGCTTTTTTACAAGTATTAGGACACTGCAATTTTATTTTTAATGTGAACACGAATTAACGAACTTTATTCTTTTGCAATTTTTAATTGTCAATATGCGCTTTAAAAAATCGTCTGAATTTGTATTTTACAAAAACGTCTGCTTTCTGACTTTAAAAGTCAGATGCAATGAAATTTTTCGCCGTTCTGGTAATTCATTTTTTAATGGTTGGTTTCCTTGATAATTTATGTTGGTAATTGTGCAAGAATAGTGGAATTGAAGACAGTATTTCGAATCAGCAGAATGGATGAAGGGTAAGTGAAATATTTATTTTTTTACGAGCTGATGAATTTAGGAAATAATGCTTGTTTGAAATTTTTTATGGACAATGGTTTGATTGCTTCTTCCTCTGTTCTTTCTCTTCTTTTGGTTATGCTTTGTTTCTGTTATCCACTCAGCCCTTCTGCTGAATGTGCTACCGAAGCTACTAGGTTCCTGCTCCCGCGACTTGCGAAGCCGTAGAATGTTTTTTTAAGTTTAAAAATATTCTACCCTGTGCTTTCAACAAATGCCGGAGGCATCACATGCTCTAACTTTTGCTCTGCTCCCAACAGACTGGCGCAGCCAGTTTGGGGGGAAAACAATATTCATTGGTAAAAAAAATCATAATTATATTGCGAAAACTAGTAACCGTAACTATTCCTCAGCAGTGTTTGTTTACTTTGTCCACTATCTTTATTGGCGACATGGCATCCTTGGCGCGGCAAGGGACACACTAAACATAACTTTTATCTGTGGCTCTTTATCACAATTTTGGGGATTTTTTTTTTGATAAATGTAGTTTTTTTAGCGATCATGCATCAGATGTACTCATAAAAAGGTGTATTAAAAGGGAAGAATAATATTTGGAATAGTATTTTCAAATGAACTTTACAAGTTTAATCATAAAACGAAGTAAATAAAAATTGCACTAAAATAGTCTTACGCTGTTTGCAATGAAAGATCTGACGCTGTCACAAAACGGCAAAACTTTCGCCAACTGTTAGGTGCAACGATGTTAAATCTGTAACAAATATGGCTACTTATCGCCAATTTGCCTGTAATCGCAACACAGTTAAAAGAGTCTAAACAATAAATATTATTTTAAAGGCTCGTCAAAAAAGTTTTGGGTTATTTCTCTTACATTTTTTCAAATGCCTAGTTCTTTTCGTTGAAATATCAAAACTAATAAAACTCGTTATACTTACATGATTGAGCATTTCAAAATTTAGAAACGATGTTAATAAGATCCTTATTAAATGAATGAAAATTTATAAGATTTCAATTGTTTGTAATTGTCATTAAAAAATAGCACGCTCACGTCTCACGAATTTTAATACAGTTACGGTTCCGATCGAGTTTTCGAATCATGATTATTTTACACTGTCTTTGATGGAAATTACTTCGGTATAACAGATATATACTAAAAGAAGCACATCTCCAAGTACAGAGCGTTTTAAAAATTATGATAGAATTAAAATAGAAATACACCATTTCAATCACATTAATAGAAATGAAATAATTTTGTCAACAAGTCAGAAAATGTTGACGAGTTTAAGACTTGTCAAAAAATTATTGACAGAATTTACAAGTAGAAGTTGCCAATAATTACTGCGGATTTGTATGAATGAACTGTTCAATTGCGGATATTTACATAAAATTTTGAAATCATATTTGCATCTAAATAAAATACAAAGCAAATAAATTTAAATGAATCCATATCGTGTTGAGTTGTAGCTGGTATGACGCTTACAATACAATTCATATTTCCTTATGATTCTGAAACTGATATTGTTTTTCGCAGAATAAACCGGTTGGGGTGATCTCTTCAAGACTTTCGCATATCTTACCTGATAAAAGTTTTACTTTCCATCCTATGAGTAAGAGCATAGTGCATCTTGATCGAAGTTGTAAACCCACGAGTCATCAGAATTTTATTTTCAGATTTTCGCACATGAAAGTTTTGTGATTCCTAGTGCAATGAAGAAAACTGTAATTAGCAATTTGAATCCCCTGGAAATCTGAATGACCTGACCGCCAAGATACCATAGGTGGGAAGTGAGGTCCAATCTTATGGGTCATTACCAGCCACAATACAACACCTCCCGTAAGTGATATGTACTGTCATCTGTAAGGATTAGATACAATACACCATGTCTGCATCAACCAGGACGGCCCGAATCAACCATCATTCCAGAAACCTTTCCCTTCGCACAAAGTTGCTCTTGCGTATTACGGCAGCTGTTATGGAGAAGCTTGGCGACCCCTCTCCCTCGCAGCATATGCTATAAATAATCAAATCGGATTTGGTAACCAATTCCTAGTTCGGTCTGTGCCTTCGACAAGTGCTAGAGCATATTGGAAGAAGTGTTATACATTTTGTCCACCATTCTGAAGCTCAGCTACATGTCGCAGAGTCATCGGGACTGTAGGCACACGTGCAAAAAGAGGTGCGACATCCAAAAAGAAGCGAAACCAAACTTTTCACTGTGTTCAAGGTTATTTCTGGTAGGATAGAAAATCAATTTCAAATACGATGTGAGAGTGCTGCGCTAAATTATTGAAAATTAATTAAATCCTTTAAATAGTCTGGTTTTCTTTTCACGTAAAGGCATGTAAACATATTTTTGGGGGAATCCTTTCGGGAAATTGATTTAAAGAAATTAATTTTCAGTATTAGTTTTTTGGATGAGTTTTATGAGATTTTTAATTATTAATGAATTAACGAATCCGCACAAGTAAGAAACTGATTTTTGCAATAAGAAACTGAAAAAGACTTACTTCAATCAAATTATTTCTCGACAGCTAATGTCTTTTTCCTTTCTTGGTACTTGCACATTTGCTTTCGCTAAATATCTATATATTTAAAATAGTTAGCAAAAAAAAATATTTCAACTCTAACCATTTCAAAATTTCTTCCATTTCAATAATTTTTATTTTCTATGAGAGCTCATAAAAAAAAAAGAAATGCGATGTAACGTTTATCTTTTCCCCCTCGCGTGGCTAAGGGCACCTATAACGAATGTAACGTCTGCATTCCAACATAGAGTTAAGAGCATACAGACCTCCAGGTGGGGATACTTTTCACTAGGGGAGGCATCATTATATTCAAGTGTGGGAAAACAGGTGTGTATCTCGTTGTTTCAAATGGATTCATCATGTCTTGAAGAGAGAGGAATGTTGAAACATCCAGATACTGATGTTTTTTCTGTTATAAAGAGACTCCTCAATTCATCAAGAACCGATCAATCATCAACAACCATTGTCATTAAATTTTAAAGTGCCTTCATCGACGTTTGCAGAGAATTTCTTGTAATTGTTGTGTGCTCAAGAGGCGGTCAGCCATAAAAATGGTTCCTTAACAGACACTCCCTTGGTCGGGTTCAGACTACTGAGAAAGCGTTACTGAGCAGCTATTGAGTGATAGGGAACTCAAGTTCGCTAATGTGAAACCGGAGACGAGTGTCTGAGGAAAATAAAATGCTATTTTTTACGAAAAAAAAGAGAAGGTTTTCGAAGGAGAATTAAAAAATTCGGAGTGTGGCAAAATTGTTCCAGGTTATTTAAGAAATTCCGACTCAGACAGCTGTGTTAGTGTCCACTCAATGAAGATTGATAGATTTCTATGTCTGTAATTGAGTAGCCATTTAGAATTGTTAGCGGTGTGTTTGGCGACTTATTCTCTATTTGATCGCAGAGTATTTTATGATTGAACTGTCCTTTGATTTTTGTAAATAACCACTCGTTCTTTGTAAACATGTAAAACTTTAAATATATATATAAAAAGTTACTTCGTTACGCTGTTCTCTTATTCGGTTGGTGTTGGTCAAGCTATTATAACCTCATCAAAGTCCCCTGTATTCCAAGACTTTCCATTTTCCTTTTCTGAGAAATCATGAGAGCACTTTCATATTTCATTTTTTTGGGGGGGGGATCTTCATAATCTCCAGATATAACCTTAGTCGAAATTTTGCTAATTTTTCTTTCTTATGGATCTCTAGATGTTTCATCAATATTTATCATTTTATGAGAAATATCCCAAGGTTAAACACAGACAGTCCTGAATTTTATTAAATTACATATTCAGTTTCATTTGCAGTTTCACAGGCTAAAAAGAATATTCTATTTTTATTGTGCTAATGTAATTTAAAGTAATATTTTCATTCCTTGAAGATAGAATTCATCAAATTTTGTAAACATGGCTAAATAATTTGTATTGATATTGTGAGCATACATTGAGTTTCTGAAGTAGGGTTTTAATAATGCTAATTGTTTGTTATCGGCTTGAGTGTTAATGGACGAAATCTCTAAAGGATCGCAAGAGATGGTAACTGTGATGCGAATTGGTAAAAAAAACTTGCCATGGACATTCTAGAAATGGATGTATTCAGTGCTGCACTTTTCACGGCCTTTGAAAGAGTGAATGCACTCAGCTGTTAAATAAATTGATGCGGGAGACTGAAGCCTTTGGTCAATATCAAAATTCAAGTCTTGGGCAATACTTTCGCAATAAAACCAACCGGCAGAGTCCTTGGAAGTGCAGGACGGAAGATTCCTTAACCTTTTTACGTGGGATTTTCATGATCCGATCGTGACAAACCTTTTAATCCGGACTCGGAGCAACCGTCAAAACTTCCTTCATAGTTGACTGAATAATTCATGGAAGTGAATCCACGCGGACTTGCTTCTCCCCCCGGATGATTTTAAATGCGAATGTGTTCATTTCGATCAGAGCGACGCTTTTTCTCAATAACGCAAATGTGCAGTTGCTCTTTTGGGATCGAGTTCCGGCATTCACCGGACTTTTTACTCTCTTCCCTAAATGTTGGGGATGGGGTGGGGGTGAATAGGAATATTTCGGACTGCTAGTTATCGGTTGTTCTGTTTGCTACATCCTGTCCTATAGACGACAGAGCCATTAAGACATTTAATGTCGGCCTTAATATCGGCATATAATATGTCTAGTCCCAAGGGTTCTCAGCTGAGTTCAGCTCCAGTTGGGATTTCGGATCTATTAGGAATTTGCCGGTAAAGGCTTTTGATCACCGTACACTCGAGCTATCTCTGGGATAACACCTCCTCTATTAGAGAGGATGTGATGAAGTTTTGGAAAGACTACTGCCACTAATTGCTCTTGGTTTTCTTATTAAAATTTTTGAAATTTATTTAAAATTAAAAATTATTGAAAAATATTTTTTTTACGTATACAAAGTAAAAAAAGTTTTGATAGACAAAAATTCAATTTTCTATATTTTGAAAAAAATTTCATATTATGTATCTCATAAGCCCGTTAAAATATTATTTTCTTGCCTGTGAACGAGATAAATTTTTAAGTGAAAGAGACTAGATATATGAAATTCGGTATGTCAGCACCAGTTTAGTTCAATATATTTGTATCCAATTTCGAGCCAATATAGTGAGAAGAAAGCGCTCGAAAGTGTATGCAAGAATTTATTTTTCCGAAAATTTAGCGAAAGGGAATGAAAGAGGCTTCGCGCTTCATAATGTTGAGTAGAAAATGCAGGATGCGTTTCGGATATTTCTCTAATTTAACTATGCACAAATTTAATTTAGATTTGCAATTTTGTTGATAAAACTATAGTTGAATGTTAATAATTCCGTTTTAATCGTCTTTGAGTCTGTATACGTGGACAGACAGAAAAAAACGCAGAACAAATAAAAAGGCGTTGGTGATTGCCAATTTTTGATAAGATTACGATATTTTAATCAATTAATAGTTTAACTTAATCGAATTTTGTTGTATTCAAGCATTTCTATCTGTTGTTGGATTCGAGACAAATTTATTTTCAACTTATTATTAGTGTATATAATTATCCACCGTTGTCAGTAACGCTGAGTGAAAAATTCCCTCAACTCTTATTTACTCTGACTCACTATTGAAATCAGAAATTATTACTAATTTTATATTTGGCAAAGTGTCTTGTTCTTTTAGCGGGTCTCTATTTGTTTCAGTTCGAATTTAATGACAAATTTTGATTTGAATGCTCATTGATATGCACTGAGAAAATTCCTATGTAAAGAAATAAAGGTTTGCAAGAAAGTGAATGGCGCGATGCGGTGTGAGACAACGCCAAATGACATTTAATAAGATTTGATACATACTATTAACTAGCCGCCTTTGGCGACCTGTCGGTTCGACAGTATTAATGCCTACTGAAGGGTTTAATGAATTTTTTTTATATATAATTTGGTCTCATAATAAGTTTTACAGCAAAATATTTTTAAGCTTCAAATTTCGATAGTCATACCATTCACTTATACTAGTATGTAGACCTTAAGCAATCCTGATCATTGAACTCAACATCTCTCTCTGATTTTCTATCAGTGCACGTAAAATTCAGTTTTAAATTAAAATGGAAATGATGAAACTTCAATTAATATAAAGACCTCTTTACTTAATCCAAACGACATTGAAGCGACAAGTTCGACATCGAAGTTTTATGTTCACTACAGAAATTGAAACGTTATAATTTTTTTTATAATTTATAGTATCTCGAGGAATTATTCAGCAAACATTTCACATTTGAAATGAAACATTCAGTTTTTAATTTTATTTTTAGATGTATGTAAATGCTCTCAATAATAACATTTTTTTTTCTTTTTGGTTTATAAATGCATTTCAAAAAATTATGGCTAAAATTCTTTGGTCTTATAGATTCATACTCTGTAAAATATTCTTAATATTTCAACTTCTAATTAAAGAAACAAACATTTCTATCTTCTGAGATCAAATCTGGTGGATTTATTCAGTTCTATTGCAAATTTGAAACAATCATCATTTTCATAATCTAGGCCAATTATTCTAGAGAAACCCTGATTGGCTTCTTTGATATCTTGATAAAGTGATCTAAATTTACCAGTTTTTATCGAATAGTTATATTGAAATTTTCATAGATCGATCAATTTTGATGAGTGATTTAGTTGATTGGAGTACCACTTTTTTATTTTAAGCAGTTATTGTCTCTGGAATATTTTTTTCAATATGATTCACAGAACAGATGATATATGTAAAAACTTAAAAGTCGCAATTCGTAAATCGTAAAATCGTAAAAAATATTTTTATCCGCTTTTACAAATTTTGCATTAATAATTATTACTTGAAACTTGAAAGAAATAAAGTAATGGGATTTATAGCTACAATGGCTTTTATCCCCGGTGTCCAGAAGTTAATATTTAAAAATTCTTGTCAATAAACAAGCAAAAAAAACATGCACAAAAAAACAAATTGGAGTTTCACTCAGTTAACAGTTAAAAGCAGTTCCACTGGTGCACTTTAGTACATATTCGGGGGATTCCAATAAAGAGCAGATGTAAAAGAAGACGGAGCATTCTCGCAACACAGAGTGGTGAAAAAGGGACGAGTCACAAAGCTAGGTCACAACAGGATGAGGTCGAAAAACTAAGTAGATGTTGAAGTGCTTCATCACTTGAAGAGAAGTTTGTAGATTAGTCTTGTTAGCAGTCATTTTGCACAACACGTTTTTGAAGGAGGTATCTTGTTTATCTAACTGGAGAAAAGTCCACAATTTGTTTCTATAGTATGTATATTTTTTGCACGAGAGAAGTATGTGTTCAATATCATTGATGCTATTACAGTCACGGCTAAGGGGATCACTACGAAGATTAAAACGGTTTAACAATCCTGGAGTTATAATAGTTTTACTGATAAGTCTGGCCAAAACAACATCTTCCCTTCGATTTTTTGACCACGGGGATAGTGCTGCAATGCTAGGGATGTCTCCCAGCGAGAGGAAGTAGTTACTATTTCTATAATTGTTGATAGTGTTTTGATGCGATGCTTTTTTCAGGTTCGAAATTATATCTTCAGGAGAAATCCATTCAATACATGGTGTATTGTCTGTAACTTCTTTGGCTAAGCGGTCTGCAAGCTCGTTCCAGATTATATTTGAATGACCAGGTACCCACAGGAAGGATATTTTTTGGTTTAGTTTGGTTAGAGTTTCAAGTTTAGACGCTATACGGTGAATAATTTTGGGCGATTGCAGAGTAATATTTTTCAATGATGTGAGCGCTGAGTAACTGTCTGTAAGAATCAAACAATCTTTTCCTGGGACGACAAGAACATCTAATGCTTCAGCAATGGTTAAACTTTCAGCAGTAAAAATGGAATTGACAGGATGGACTCGAAACATAAATTTTTGTTTGGAAGAAAAACCAGCAATTGAAGTGTGATGTAGATTTTTGGATGCATCTGTAGCAATGATAAAATGATCAGGAAAGTAATTTCGAATACTTTCATTAAAAAAGTTATTAATTTCAGTCAAGAGTAGATTTTTATTTTGAAATTTGAAATCCCTAAGAAAAATTTCAAAGTGATTCGAGTTAATCATCGGAATTTCAGGTAAGGTGATAATTTGGTTGATAGAAGAATTTAAATTCTTGAAAATAAGCGAAATGGATTTTTTGTCTTTGGTAGTTATTTGAATTTCCTGGTTATTGTGGGAGTGCTCTGTTAGAAGTGGAGAATGTAAAGAGTTTGCTATATGCTTAATAAAAAATTGGGAAGCTAGATGCTTGATTTTTTCAGAAAGAGTTTCCTGGGATGCAATTTTTAGAAGAACAACATTCGGGGTCCATTTTGGAAGACCTAAAGCAATTCTTAGAGCTATAGTTTGAATAGTGTTGCATGCTTTAAATTGTGTATTGGAAAATCGGTTGATTACAGTGCAAGCGTAGTAAAAAATGCTGAAAATACCGTTATTTGTTATATTTATAATATCTTTAGTTCTGGGGCCATGGTGTTTTGATACGAAAATTTTTAGTGCATTTATCTTTTTAAGAGCATGATTTCTAAGTTTTTTGAAGATTATTGAGTTTTGATTCTTTTTAGAAAAAGGAATACCAAGAATTTGAATCGTTTCATTCCATTTTAAAGGGTGTCCCGCATAAGAAATGCGTGGATAAATTTCAATTTTTTTCTTGGATAATTCAGCTATTGCACTTTCTGGAGTAATTTCAGGTTTCCAATAATTGCACCATCTGTATATGTTTTCCATTGTTTTTTGAATCTTTCTGATTAGGATTTCCCAGGAGTAATGGCTACAAAAGACAAAGATATCATCCGCAAAAATAGTACATTCGACCCCTTCCTTCAAGGTTTCATGGAAGTCGTGCATAAATATTACAAACAGAATTGGTGAAAGAACACTGCCCTGAGGTAATAATTATTACTTATGTTAGTTTGAAAAAAGATGCGTTTTCAAATAGCTGACCTGCTTTTACCAGTATAGCTTTAATATTACGTATGCTTTGTTTAAAGCAGAGGCGTTTTTATTTTACATGCTTCGTTAAAATGCTGAGATAAATTACAATCACGAAGTCAAATTCTTTGATTTGCACAATATATCTTCTTCACATAAGTTAAAGTAACAATTCAAAATATGACCTATTGTTTTAAAATTAAAAAAAACACGAATACAAAAATATTTTACTTCTACTTATCTATTGCTTTTTGTTCGTCGTTTCTTTGAAATGGCATCATCTTCAAGTTCGTTTGAGATTTCTTACTTTTAAATAATTAATCTCGGTCTCGGAAGATAATCGTCTCCTGCTTTTCTAAAAATTCTTTTTCAGTTTTAACTGTCGCACTTTTGTAATATATTTTTATTTTGTATTTTTATTTATTTTAATTCTTTAATTGAATTAATAATTTTGATATTGCAAACGATCAAGAAAAATTTTCTCTTGCCTTTTTTGTTTAAAAAATATCACATTTCCTATTTATTTCGTTTCATAAAATCTCGTGATGAAAATTATATTTTTCTGTTTTATTTTTGATAGTAATAAACTTATTTTTTAAAAAATCAGAACTTCGGAAAATGGAATGGCAACATATTATTAAAAGCTGATTTTTTTAGATCTTCGTAAAAATAAAATTTTATTTTTATTTTATGCGAAATAAATTATTGAAAAATACGATTAAATTAAATATTTAAAAATTCATGAAAAATAGAATTTTAATTTATATGTCAAAATATTAGTATCATTGAAAAGATACTTTTTTTTTAAATTTTAAATTTATGCAAAAATCAATTTTGTGCTGCAATATTTTCGGAAGCTATAACGAAAAAATAGCGCTTATTTTTTAATTAATGAAAACTTTAATTAAAAATTTAAAAAAGGGCTCCAAGGTGCCCATTCTCGGTCCCCAAGGTGTACATGTACCAAATTAGGTAGCTGTAGGTGGAACTTTCTGGCCTGCAGAGCGCCAACACACACACACACACACACACACACACACACACACACACACACACA
>JAOUZG010047904.1:635903-659999 GCA_026289955.1 Argiope argentata
CACACACACACACACACACACACACACACACACACACACACACACACGCGCGCGCGCGCGCGCGTGCGCATTGAGCTTTATTATAAGTAAAGACAAGATAACAGCCCATGTAGGTGGGCATATTGGCTAATAATATTTTTAAAAATGAATTAGGAATTAAGGATTAAAGTACGTGATGTAGTAGTTGTAATAATGATGGTAACAAATGTTTTTGTTAAATTTACTCTTTAATTAGAAAATAATTTTCTTTCAACTTTTTTTTCCTATGCATCAACATTTTTTTATAACTTCAAAGTTTCATGGAAGTTCAATCGGCAGCCTTCAAATTCCCTTTGAACCTCAAATCTGTCTTCCATTCCCCCAAATCCTTCCATAAAAACGAGCATTTGGGCGAGACAAAGGGTTACGGCAGGAAACAAGTTTGCATGACTCTCATCTGAAGTTCCTCCGCCCCGGCAAGGTGATCCACTGCGGCAAAGTCCATCTATGATTAAGTGCTCCGCGCGATATCGCGGATCTCTGGCCGTGAGGGTCGGATCAGAAGTAAAGCCGATTTGAACAAATGCAAAAGAAGTTTAAGAGCGGGAGCGTCTGCAAATCGGAAGGCAATAACTTGCAGGGTGTTTCTCCGGTTTTTAAGACGAGTACAAGACATCATTGTTTTTCCGTCGATTTTATAACATATAGGGGAATGAGTTCATAATACAAACATAAGATATGTTTTTTTTTGTTTTGTTTTTATACAATAAATGACTACAGGACACTTCAGCAGTCATTTATTGTATGAAAATATATTGTTCCAAATCATAAAGGGAGGCAATGACACAGGAAATAAGAAATGTAAAGAAAGACAAAGTGTTTTTTTAAGGTTATTGACTCGTAAATAACTCCCAAAATTAAGTCCAAAAGTGATACATGTTTGACAGCATTAGTTAAGCCTTTTGTGCAAATATTTAAAGGTCCTGTATTTCATGTTCACGCGCAGAATTTGGGGTCTTTCTGATATTTTATACAAATAAAACACTTGGGATGTGCCTGTAAAATGCAGTCGGGACTGTACAAAGCAGGAGAACAGGTTGGTCGGAGGACTCGCTTATTAGGCAATTCATCGCATTCCAAACTCTATGCCCTTTCTTTTCTACTGACTCCGTTTCTCGCGCCTTTCACAGGCGTATCCGCAACGTCATGATTTGTGTCCATCCGCTCCAATAAAAGATGATGTCATGCACAAGTTCTTTAAGTTTGTACCATGAACTATGAATCACCTTGTATTTATATCTGATAGCCCCCATTATGTTTTATAGTGAAGTGAAAAAAAATGCTATATAGGCATTTTTCGATAGTTTTTTGCAAACAAACAATACAGATTTAAAAAAATTTAATATAGTCTAAATATCAAATTTAATTGATGTAGGCTGTTTTCCGATTCTGAATTAGGTTGCAGGTAAAAAACACCTTGAAAGAATTTGAACCTGTCGTTTCGATACAAATTTATAAGCCTGGTGATAGATGCATATGCTAAATTTGTATATATATTATTTATATTAATATATATATATATATATATAATTATCCCATTATGTTATTTTTTGGATGCAGTTTCAGTCATAATCTGTCAAATGAAATGCGACATAATTGGAAAATTTTGATATAAGAATCCCGCCCTTAAAACTTTTCAATTTTCGAAATTGAATTCTTGAAATCGTTTTTCCCCTCTGATATTTAACCATCCACATGTATTCATTTTGTACAGATTGTGGACAAGGCTTGTTTAGTAATTTTATGAACGGTATAGTGAAGAAGTATTCAAAAAACACTTGAAATATTAATAGAAAGTTATGTCTAGGTACAGAATTATAATATATAGGGAACAAAAAATAAAAAGAGCATATACCTTTCTATCGAAATATTTCGGCAGGAACCCTATACAATCATCAGAATCCTTTCCACCTGTTGATGTATCAGTTACATTTTTTCAAAGATCAGAATCTTCGTAAGAAAACACGTTTTTTTTACGTCTTTGCAAAAGATTAAAACCATCACTGCAACCATCACTACCATCTTCTAAATTGTTGTTACTCTTATTCATACTTGGCTCAGAATAATTTAGTTTCCAATTATGTAGAAAGATAATAATGTATAAAATCAGCCGCCATACAAGCGAACTCGGGGCAGAAGACACTTGCCAGCTTGCATACTAAGAATCACGACTCGGGCCCGAGAATATTTCCTCATTGCGCATTTCGGCCAATAAATACATCACCAAGCTCGTTCTCCAGCACAAATGGGTAAAGATGGCCCAACGTGGAGATTCATCAAAATTTCGAACTTGATTTTCGCTGAGGATTTCAATGCTTTTTGTGTGCATGGCCGATTGTCAGGAAAATGGAAAGAATGAGATCACATTTATGCCTTTTAACTCTCTCCATATTATGACAAATGTGCTGTATGTCAATGTGAGAGATAATGTCTTGCATACAGATAAAATTTGTAAACAAATATGGAAATTGGAACGCCGGTCCAATCAGGAGTCATCCTGGCCCATTCATCAGCCGTCCCAATCATTTCACTTCTAAACGATTCGGGATGATGATTCGAAGACGGCTTTGCAGCGATCCAGGTCGATTCCCATCCATTCTTTTTTTTTTTTGTCTATCAATATTTATAACTATTAGAAACTAAAATTTAAAAAAAATATTTAAAAAAAACTCTTTTATCAATGCATTAAAACCGAATATATATTTTTTTAAGAAAAACTTTTGTGATCTAAGCAAAATTCGTAAAAGTGTTAGGTGCAGTAAATTTTAGGGTTGGATGCACGTTCAAAGTGAATGTCTTAAGATGTTAAAAATCTCAGTAATTCAATACGTAAAAAGTAAAATCCATTATAAATACTATTAGAATGCTAATTTTCTTTCTTCTATCTTCACTTCACGCTTTTGCAAGTTTTTTCTAGACGGAGAGATGTAAAATTTAAAATAATTGTGCGTGAATGTTTTCAATATGAAACCATTTTTTAAAGAGTTTTTCATCTTATTTATTTAATTGGAAAATAATAGTTCTTTATAACATTGATGACGGTAAATAATGTTATAAACACATGATTTTAAAACGGCAAATGAGGATGTTGTAACGAATGGTGGACATGAGCGATGTTAGTATCAAGTTTGATCTTAAATTCATTATTGAAATAAGCATTTGATAAATTTTGATTACTCAAGATTTATAATGCGTTGGATTTCCTTCTTTCATTTTACCTGATACTTTCGGCAATTGTCGAACTCCCCCCCTTACGAATCCGTCCCACAAGTCTGTTGACGGACAGATTTAGGAGAGCAAAGGCAAGATGGTTTTTCATTTGCATGCCGCTTTCTTTCGGGCCGACGGTCGGAATTGCCCCCTCCCCTACCTTCCCATAATCCCTTGCACGCTACCACCTGCGGCCTCCACTTTCTCAAATGATGCCGTTCTCTGTATGTGTACCCCTAAAGGGAGGTTGAGCAGCCGGGCGGGATCTAGGGAGGACGTTTGGGAGGAATTACATAAGTAAGGAAAAAAGGTCGAAGGATTGGTGAAGTTCTATTAAGGGTAATTAACAGTTTAAAAGGCTGTCGTTTTGTGTCTGATATCGTTAGAACAAAGTGTATTTATCCATGTCTTTGAAAGATGTGTAAAGCAGATAGACTGTACTGAGATTAGAAAAGTATCCCTGGACATTAGGAAAAGCAATGAGCATTATCCTTGCTACACGCCCTAATTATTATTAAATGACCCGCATTTTGTTCCCCTCAGCAGAGAGAGGAAGGAGACGGGTGAGAAAGAAATTTATTCTTAAGAAAATTTGAAAGCAGTTAAATGCAATGGTTGTGAATTAAACTACGTCTTAGTTTAATCCTAGAAAGTGCTTTTCACAACTAAGCTGTTAAAAAGTCTTTATAAACAATTGTCTTTAAAAATTTCAAAATTTATTACTGTATCAATTTTGGATTCTCATAATGAATGTTTTCCACACTCATGGACGGGCATGAAATCGAAATTAAACGATTGATCGTAAAGGTAAATCACGGGAGCATTTCATTGCGTTAGTTTAATTTTTAAAAATAATTACTAAATTAATTTAAAACATAGATATTAAAATATAAGGTGACTTTGATATCAGAACCAGCGTTAAACCTTAGTTTGCTACTTTAATCCTTCTTTTTGCACAAAAACAATATCATCATATATCATTATTAATACAACCAAATTATTTTATAGATTATCTTTTCAGGGCACAATGGATGGAGGCCACGATGTAGAAATTAAGATGGAATAATTCTGTATGAGAGACGGTTACATTGAAATAGCTTATACCCTGAATGGCTATTTAAGCTTTTAAATGTGGCTATTTATAACTTTATCACTTTTTATTTATGTATGAATTATTGATAGCAGAAGTACGAAATGAGACTAATCAGAGCAGCTTCCAACGATAAAAACATCGTGGTAAAAAATAGGATTGCCGGTTCAAAATTTCGGAATATATTAACGTTTTAGTTTTGACTCTTTTTTTTTTTCAACTGCCTTGATTGCATCAGCCAGTACATTTCAAAGAAATTTATATAATGCTGCAGAAACGAAATAAATGCATTATAATATAAAAAAGTAGTAATGCTTAAAAAAAGGATAAAAAAAATTCAGATCCTTGCTTGTTTTAAATATATACTAGCAGTACACGCACGGCATTGCCCGTGCCATATTATAAAAGAAGGAAACATTGTTTTAAACTTAAATCTAGCTTCCACCCGATAGGACACGGGCATGTTACGATACATTAAAAAAACATAAAAATATGTTGAGGTAGTACTTCCTTCTTTTCGGAAACTGAGATCATCGCTGTTTAAAATCAGACGTAAACAAAGAAATGTATCGCGTATGCATACCACAGCTCTTGCTATTTGCACATGCGCGGATAGATTAAAATCGCAATAATAAAACTTCCCTTTTTATTTTGATATGACTTCAATGTACTAAAACTTTCCCCAATACATGCTCAACATAATAATATAAGTATCTGTAATATCCATTAACTATTTCTCAAGTTTTGGTGGTTTCAACACACAGACGCTTTCAGGAGACTTCATTTTATACTATTTATAGATATATATATACAGTATGAAAGGAAGTCACCTGAAAGCATCTGTGTGTTTGAAATGCAAAAAAAAAAAAAAAAAAAAAAAAATCAAGAAACAGTTAACGGATAATTGAGATATTTATACCATTTTGTAGAGCATTTATTGGGGAAAGTTTTAGTACATTGAAGTCATATGTATGAAAAAGGAGTTTTATAATACACACACACACACACACACACACACACACACACACACACACACACACACACACACACACACACACACACACACATACACACACACACACACACACACACACACACACACACACACACACACACATATATATATATATATATATATATATATATATAAATGAGAATTATGTACATTATTTATTCTCAGATGCGGAAACATTCCGTGTTTTTCCGCTTGTGTGGAGGAATTGATTCTCCGAAACAGAGGAAGTATGAGTTGATGCTTGCACTTCTACAGCAATACAATAAACCTAAATGACCAGCTTAATTAGTTGACGCAAAAACGCAGAAATTCTGCGAAATTGAATGAATTAGATCAGCAATAATTTCAAATAAAATAATTAAATTAAAATAAAGTTAAAATAAAATAGTCTGTTTCAAAATGACAGATGAGGAGAAAAAAAAAAACAAGGTGACCTCCGCAATACTTTTTTCGTATTTTGTCCAATAAAAACCAATTAGTGTTTGAGGTGCTTATTTCGCAAACCGATTGAATCCAAATTTCGCCTCAGCGTTGTAGTAGAAGCAACAAAACTACGTACCGATCGTATTTGAGCCACTGCTTTTTTGAGTTGTCGCGTTTTCATGATTCTGCAAGTACAGACCGACAGACGGGCAATCTCATTCCTGAATTTGTCACAAAATTTGATCGGTATCCACAACACTAACGTTATATTCGTGGATCGAATTTCATTCATCCATCCCTTTTCGTTTTGTAATTATTTTATTAATTCCTATTCAAACAGGCGGACAGATTTCCTCTAAGCGGATTTTGATCGAAATCCGATGGAAGTTTTCTAATTTGGTGAAAAGACTATATATTAGATTTCATCCATTTTACTCAAAGCGTTTTTGAGTTAATTTGGCACAGACAGACAGACAGACATTTTTCAAAAATGTTTTTCTTTGCTGTCGAAAGGTTTGATTTTGGCAATTTGTTAAAATTTTGAATTCGGATTTATTTAAACAATTACAATACTTTCAAATTGGGAGAAAGTAAAAATAAAAGAAAATGCATGTAAAGTCCTTTCAAAACTTCGAAAAAGCATTCATATTACTCGCTGTTTATCATTTCTTTGTGTTTTAAAATTGTCCAAATTTGAAAGCCTTCTGTTCTTAAAATGTTATTAAGCTTAAAAGATAAGTAGTTTTGCTCATTCCATGCGAACCACGCAACACTAATCTATTTGAACTCTTCGGAAGTTTGCGATTGATTTCTGAAGGTACTTACAATTTCACTGAAACTTATAATTTTACTCATTCTTCTAAATTTCCCTCAGCATCACGGTGTGTGGAAAAGCAAAATGTTCTTCTGGAACGGGGATTTCGAAGAACGGAACAGAAAAACGCCCCTCGTTGGAAATTAAATTCTGCGCTCCTTTTCCTTCTTAATCTTTCTCCTTTTTTTTTCTCCATCGCACGTAGGGTTATACAGTGGGACTATAAAGTGGGAAGCATACTTATTTTACTGAAGTTTCTTTCTTTTTTACCTAACGTGGGCGTTTATAAGGGCCACGGTTCATCAGATTTATTACCAATCGCAAGCGACGTGTTTGGTGCACGTGTCTTCTCCGTCACTTCGGACGAAGAAGACACGCCTCTCCAAGTTAACTACAAGAGTTCATAAACTGATAGCCTTTCCTCACGAATCGTAACATTTTAAAACATCACTCCATAATTTCTTCTTCTTCTTCTTTTTTTTAATTTTTTGTTTTACCTTGTTATTGGTCAAGTTTAGAAATCCAAAATTATTAGTTTCTCTTTCTGCTGAACCTTCTTTAACTCGATAGCTAACCTGATATTCATTCTTGTGCAATAATTTTGGAAGTAATATTAGCTGTGGGTCAAACGGTCTAGTCTGTAGAATGACAACACACATTCCTGTTCACTATTTGTATGGATAAAAAACAAAGTACGAGTTAGAAATAAGACCCCTCCCTTTTCTTCTTCCTTTTAAGATTTGCCGTTTTCTAAGTCTATATTGTTGATGACATATGTAGCTTGAATAGTGGGACCTAAACACGAATCGGCATCGAATTTCAAATTTAATACCTTATATGTTAGAGCTTATAACTGTTAGCCGGATGATTAGAGAGCACACAGATATATAAGAGAAGAAGGGCAGAATCTTCATGGTGATGATGCGAATCTCAGGGACAGTCCAAACTTCCCGCGAGCACAAAGTTCTATTTGAAAAGTTTTTGCATCCATGAATCAATTAATTCTTGCATTCCGCAGCATTTCTAACCAACTTGAGGTTTGTGACAAGCGTTACAATAAAGAGACTTCACCAGCAGTTAAACTTTTAATTTGCATTGCAATTGGAATAACATCCACGCAATGACTTTCCTATGTCAAATGCCGCTTGACACGATTTCTTTGAAGTTTTCAAAATAATTTATTCGGTCGAATTTTTCTTATTCTCAATTGGTATTAATTGACTCTCTATTTTCTTATTTGTTTCCAAGTTTTGGGTTCGCAGCACATTTTTCTGCTGGAAAAAAGAGCCATAAAAGCCTTTTTGGGGACGAAAATAATTCTCTGCTTCAGAATCAGCAGGGGAAAATCTGAAGGAAGAGACACATGACTAGTTTTATATGATTGCAATATAGTTTCCCACAAAAATTAATTTAAATTTCGTCTGCAATGAAGAATCATTCATTAAAATCTCATTAGGTAATTTATTTTTAATTTTATTTTTATATAAAAATCACTTGACCTGTGAAGGGAAAATTTTACCAAATAATCAAATTATTTTATTCCCCTATTGAATTATTTTAATACAATATTAGTTTGTTTTTGAGAAGCTAAAAATTCTTAAATATTTTCTCTGTTTTTTAAGTCATAGGATTGATATTATTATTTCCGTTTCCACCCCTTCCCTCCTCTTTTTTACATTGAAAAAGTGATTACTATTATTATTATTATTTAGTCAATATATTATGCCCCCAACAATTGTTACTGTTTACTCTTTCCAAAGAAATGGGAGGGGCCTGGAATCAGTTGCCACAACAAGCATCCTATCAAATGTCGCCGCTGAATGGACACAGAGGCGGAGTCAGCGGAGGAAGTGATGTCACTTGGATCGTCTTACCGCGGAAGTAAGCGGAAGATACACGAGTTTTGAAGCGGTATTTTGAAAGAAGTATGAACAGATCTTACGGGAAAAGTGTGACTGTCTCTAAAGGTAGGAATTGAAACTTTACTTTTTTTTATTTTTTTTAAACAGACATTTGATTAACAAATGATTTTTCTATCAGCCAATTGTTTCATCAGTGTCTTTATGAAGTGGGGATATTAGGGGGCAGCCGGCCTGTAGTTATATAATAAGTGAAATGCAGTCGTTTTGACATAAAAATAATAGGGGGAAAAAGTTTTGCTTTATTTTTGAAATGTAAGTATTTTGTTTTTTGTTAAAGAGAACACTCAAGTACATTTCCTGGAGAAATTATTTATGATTTATATTATTATATATGATTTATATTATGAAGGGGAAAAAAAGTAACAAAACAAACGAAAAATGATACCAAATATACTGATAACAGTATTATCTTAAAATTAGATAAACATTATTTTTACCTTTGTGATATGATAAATATTTGAAAAAGTGTATAGCTGAAGAGAAATATGCATGTCGAAATACAGGTAAATAAAAAAAATGTTTTTATCAATTTTTAACATTAAGTTATATTAACAAATTAAATCTATTTTCTCAAGAACTGTCTCCAGCAAAGCATATAATATGCATATGATAAACACACAAAAAAAATGAAAACAATTTTAAATGAAAGAATTTCGACATTTGATAGAAATTAGATAACTGTAATCAAAATGTCCCAGTCTCTCTTAGGTCATACAGTTTTTTCACTCGCGAAAATAATCACTTTACTATCTGTGAGCGTATCACTGAAACAGTTGCTCAATTTTTCAGAAATTTGAACATTATGAATTTGCTCGAAATATACTGTCAGCTTATAAAGTGTCTTCAGTCACAACAAAAAAAATACTATTTCAAAATACAATGACTTAACTTTTGTTAAATTTATTCTTCATTTTCATACTATGGGAACTTTTCAATTTTTCGTATTTAACTGGAATTAGTTGCGAACTGCAGCCAAAAAATTCCCCTTGAAGAGATTTGTAACGAATTATCTCAAATGTGGTTTGGCGATGCATAAATTCCAGATTCATTATTCATACTAATGAAGGTTGTACATGACAATTCACGCTGTAAATAAAAAAATATTTTTTTCGTGCATTTTAATTACACACATTGAAATAATACTGGGGCTAAACTTATTTCCCCTTCTCCTCTATTTTTTAAGACTGAATCTTAAAATATTCATTGCATTTTAACTAGTTAAACTTCCAGACGATTTGGAAATATTTAATACTTCTATTAAGTTTTTTTAATTATTATTAAAGTAATTAAATAGACAAAAAATATCAATATCTAATATCAATAAATAGAAAAAGCAAACATAAAAATTGAACCGAATTGAAATTTTGTTATAAACTTATAACCTATTTTGTAATAAACTTATAACCTTAAAATTTAACTTATAAATGGACTTCAAATTTCCAGGGTTTAGTTATAAATTAGGCTGCAATTTAAATTACTATTAATATAAAATTATACAACTCAAACTTGAAACAAACCAACAAAAAACTGAACTTTATAAATCAATACATTATTGCAACACCAAGAAGTAAAAGTACGATTAATTGAACAATAAAATGATTAAATTCGCACAGAAAGTTCTTGTGATATTAAAATTACAGTAGAATTGATACACAAAAGAAAATTCATTAATGTCAAGAGCAAAAACATTACATTCCAGAAGATAATGTATCAGGCCTGTAAAAATCATGAATTTCGCAATTTAAAAGTAACCATAAAAATAGTTAGAAAGTAACCATAAAAGTTGATATCATCTATAGATTCCAAATTGCCTCTAATGGAACTATTTCATTGTATTCGACAATTTTGTTTATGAAATTCGAAAGCAAATTCTCGGTTTTTATATCCATAAGATTTTTCTCATTTTAGTCGAAAAATAATAGGTAAAAAATGATGTTCTCTTAGGATAAAAATGATTTATGAAAAAATAATAGATAGAAATCACACAACAAAGGACAATGATATATTAGTACTTCAGAAATTACGGTGTATAATCAGTACTAAAAATACAAACTGAAACTATTTCGAAGCTCGGTTATATTGACGTCACACTCCCGCCACAGAATACGTAGCAGTGCGAACCAATGATGTTGCTTGATTTTCTTCCATACTTGAAACAGGATAGGGTTTGGGAATATGTTTCCCGGGCAATAAGGTAAGCCCAATTACTTTATTTTGAGTTGTAATTTTTTCATCATTTTCAATCATAAAATGACATTTCCATTTAAGGGCCAGAATTATCTACGGATAGAGTACAAAAAAAATATTTGAGGCTCAATCAGCAAATTTTTCAAATGAAAATACATAACAATAATTTTAGCTAAATTATTTTTGTCAAGTAAGATAACTGGATGTCTCTGTTCAAAATTTACCCTGCTATTTTGAATACGACCTCCTACTCTCAAAATTCCATCTTCATCAAGAAAAGGGTTTAGAATTTTAACCTTACCCGTGGGTTGTTTTTCATGAAGAAGTAACCTTACATCATCTTGAAATGCAATTTCTTGCACAAATTTAAGCAAAACGGATTTACCCCTTTGAAATTCTACTGTAGAATGTGTTTCATATAACCCATTCTTAGAATTTCTTAAATTGTTATAAAAACCTTAAAAGAAAACTTACAATATGGATTAATTTAGAACATATATTAGTAATACATAGAAGTAAATTCAAAAATGCAGTATCAGCACTTAGAGTCTGATTAGCTTCTATTTTCAGTTCATCAAAATACTTTTAATGAGTCGGAATGTTACTTTCATCACTAAGTTTAACAGTCACTTGTTGAAGGAACTGCGGGTCATTCCACCACAAATGATTGTTCATAAGTTGATGAGGAGTCACACCACATGAGACGATATCAGCAGAATATTCACAAGTTTTTAAATGACAAGGAAAATTCTTTCGTCAGCTCTTGGATGCGGGAAATTCTATTTGACAAAAAAACTTAAAGCAGATGCGATGAAGTATTATTTCAAGCCAGCACTATAGTCGAATCTGAGTAGAGGAAAATTTGATATATTCTCAGGTTAAGGGATGGCACAACTTTCTAAGGGAGCTTAGCAAGAAGCTCAGCAGCGAACAGCTTAAGATGGGGTTTTGTCATCACTTTAATTGGAGCAACTTTAGATTTGCTGCGTAGTAATGAAACCTTCACATGATTCAGTAGAGCAACACAATGAAGATAGATGACTGCACCATAAGTATCTTCCGATGCAGTTCAATTTCCTTGATGGAGTCAGAATGCAACGAGGAATTCGTATATTTGTAAAATCTTGTAAACAAATCCCATTCGATTTTTAATGGTGTGGTAACTCTTGATCCCATTCCATTTTGTGAAACCACAATCTCTGTAAAAATATCTTTGCCTTTATTATTACTGGTACTAAGAGACCAAGTGGGTCAAAAAGTTTAACTATATCGGCCAAAACTGCTCGCTTTGTATGAACGATAGTTGATGAAGTGATATTGAAACTAAATTTGCTTTTAAATTCCATCTTAAGCCCAAAATTTTTATAGTAATTTTTATAGAATCACCAAGCTGACAATATTGATTTTCATCTGAAACTGATTCTAAAAGCATCTCATTGCTTGCGCCAGCATCTGCTGTAACCTTAAAGGCACAAATGGGGCAACTCCATGCCACCAGACTTCAGAGGAGAAATCAATTCTTGTTGTAATTTTATTGCAGTAGAAACATCATCTGTACCAGAGAGAACATCATCAACGCAAAAATCTTTTAAGGTTAAGGCAAATGCTAAAGGGGATTTGTGCTGCTCATCTATTGCTAATTGATTTAATGCTCTTGTAATAAGGAGCAGAGTTGGTGCCGCATATAACTGTAAGAGGCTTATAATATGAAGTCTCCTCAGAACTTCTAGTTTTCCAAAGAATGCATTGAAAATTATACTGCTCAGGATTAACCCAAATCTGCCTGCATATTTTCTTGAAATCGGTAGTAAATGCAACCTTATGCTTTCGGAAACTTAAAAAGATAGAAAACACATTATCTTAAACAACACCTCCTTTTAGCAAACATTTATTCAATGATACACCAGAGGTAGATGAAGCAGAGGCATCAAAAACTACTAGTAACTTTGTTGTACTACTATCAGCTCTGTAAAAGCTGTGATATGGCATGACATATTTTACATTATCACTATTACTTACTTTTCGCATATGACCTAACCGTTCATATTCTTTCACAAAATTACAATGAAGATTAGCAAATGGCGGATCATTATTTAATCATTTCTATAGGCTATCTAATCTTTGTTTTGTAATTTGAATGGAATAACCAAATTGCATATTTTTCTTAAGAGGAAGGCTAACGATGTATTTACCTTGCTCATCTCTAGGATTTGTACAAAAAATTTTAAGCATTCTAATTCTTGTTTAGTTTTAGATGTAGGCGTATCTAGTATTTTCGACTTGAGAAATCAAACTGCAATGCTGTGATTCTTACTTACTTTCAATCGTTCCACTTAGTATACACTGAAGTGACAAAAGTCATGGGATGACTGTTAATATCGTGTCGGTCCTCCTTTTGCCCGGCGAAGTGCAACAACTCTACGTGCCATGGAGTCCATAAGTCGTTGGAAGTCCTCTGCAGGAATATTGAGCCATGCTGTCTGTATAGACGTCCATAATTGTGAAAGTGTGGATGGTGCAGGAGTTTGGGCACGACGGACCTTTCGATGATGCCCCATAAATGTTCGATGGGATTCATATCGGGCGATCTAGGTGGCCAGATCATGCTCTGGAATTGTCCGGAATGTCCTTCAAACCAATCGCGAACAGTTCTGGCCCGGTGACATGGCGCATTGTCATCCATAAAAATCCCATCATTGTGTGGGTACGTGAAGTCCATGAATGGCTGCAAGTGATCTGCAAGCAGCTGAACATAACCATTTCCAGTCAACGATCGGTTCAGTTGCACCAGAGGACCGAGTCCATGCCATGTAAAAACAGCCCACTCCATTATGCAGCCACCACCAGCTTGAACAGTGCCTTGCTGACAGTTTGGGTCCATGGCTTCGTGGGGTCTACGCCACACTCGAACTCTACCATCAGCTCGTAACAACTGAAATCGTGATTCATCTGACCACGCCACGGTTTTCCACTGGTCTAGGGACCAGTCGATATGCTCACGAGCCCAGGAGAGTCACTGCAGGCGATGTCGTGCTGTCAGTAAAGGCACTCGAGTCGGTCTTCTGCTATCATAGCCCAAGGAAGACACATTTCGCCGCTCAGTCCTATAGGACACGTCCCTCGTACGTCCCACATTGATTCCTGCAGTTATTTGACGAAGTGTTGCGTGTCTATTAACATTGACCATTCTACACAGACGTCGGCGGTCTCGGTCGTTAAGTGCAGGTGGTCGCCCACTACGCTGTCCATGATGGGATGGGATGCCTGAAATTTCATACTCTCGGCACACTCTTGATACTGTGGATCTCGGAATGTTGAATTCACTAACGATATCCACGATGGAATGACCCATGCATCTAGCTCCAACTAACATTCCATGTTCAAACTCTGTTAATTCTCGTCGTGCCGCCATAAATCACGAAAAACCTGTTCACATGAATAACTTGAACACAAATGAAAGCTCTGGAAAACGAACTGCGCATTTATACTTTTTTGCTGCGATACTACTGCCATCTGTATAATTGCATATTGCTATCCCATGACTTTTGTCACTTCAGTGTATATCCAAATACCGTTTCTTGCAAAATTAACGAATTATTTATACTGAATCTACTTTCTTTTAAGATTCTTAATGCTTCTGCCCCTATTAATATATCCACTTTCTTGGGGGAAAAGAATTCCGGATCTGCTAATTTGACGTATGTAAAAATTTTTATTCTGTCTAAATCAATAGATGTGGGAGGCATTAGATCTGAAATTCTCGGAATGACTAAGAAAGCTGCAGTGAAAGAACCATCAGGGTTCAAAATAGTGGGAGTACTTTTTCTTTTTACATTGAGAATAGTATCAGAAGTCCCCGAGACTGGAATGTTTATTTTTTCTTTCTTCAAACCAAGTACATTGGCAAAGTCAGATGTCATCAAATTACACATGCTTCCAGAGTCCAATAGAGCCGCACATTTTCTGGAAGCGCCGAACTTATCCAAAACATAAACTAGCCGTTGCTAAAATTACTCTTTTCTTCTGCATAACGAAACAAAATATCAGGGGGGAAGGATTGCTCAACGAAGAAGGGTAGACTGTTGTAGTCGTTCTAGAATTTATTGAAGATGAGTCATCGTCTACTGCGAACACCTGCCTCCGATGTAACACAATATGATGTTTTGCTTTGCAAGTGAAACAAGAGTGTTTCGATTTGCATTGAGCGATTTAATGAAAACCGAAACAATTTAGACACAAATGTTTTTCTAGTACTGTTTCATGTCTTTTTAAAGGCGAGAACTGTAAAAACTGATCGCATTTATGCAATGAATGATCAGCGTTTCTGCACAGGATACAACACCCGGAATAATTAGATAACTTAACAATTAGACTTTGATCTTTATTTGTTTGATCACGAGTATTTTGTAAGGATTTGTAAGGAATAGTGTGTCCAATGGTTTTTAAGATTTGACATCTTCTTTCTAGGAATTCCATGAAATTATCAAAATCAGGGACTTCGGTATTTTTAATGTATAATTTTTGAACAATTATATTTATTTAAATAACATTTAAAAATTCGTTGCGTTCGTATTTTAAAGTTTTTAATGCTCTCAGATTTTTAAAAACACAATCTATTAAATTGCGTAAGTCCTTCGTGGATTTATGGGCAAATTTTTTCTGTATTAATAATGGATTTTATATGAGCCTCTGCAACTACAAGTTTGTTTTGATTTCTTTCTTCCAAAGCTTTAAGAAGGGATTCATAAGTATCTTCAGAAGTTTCAATTAATTTTGCTTCGTCACTTAAAAATGAACGTAAATAATAGTCCTTTTGGTTTTCAGTTAAATTAGTTTTATCATTTATTAAATTTAGGAATTGTTGCTTAAATGAATTCCATTCTTCTATTTTGTCATTAAACAATGGAAGAGGTATTTCCGGTACCTTAATTGAAATTGTTTTATCATTGAAATCTTTAACAATAGCACCATTTGTCGAAGAATTAAAAACAAAAGTGTTTAATTTGATTTGTTGCAAAATAGATTTGAGGCTTGCCTCTGATTTCAATATTTTATCTCCCAGCTCAGATAAACTGGATTTCATTTGATCAAAACTATCGTTCGACATAGTAATATAGAATTCGTTCCTGAGTTCTTCAAACTGTGAACTTGTTCTTGACAGAATATCCAGTTGAGCAATCACTGTGGCTTCAGCTAAAGTTTCGCTCTTTTCGATGAATCCACGATGTTTTGTCAGTTGTCCTCTGAGGCTCCCTTTCTTACTGTCTAAGACCACTAAATCATTTGCCATGTCTGACTAATTTGGATGGTGTGACGTCTTCAGATAAGCGACAAATAGAAATATAGTAAACGAACGGGAAAGCAATCCTTTTTACCTGGAAATTACAGATAACGGAGGAATTTGTAAAATGCGAAGAATGCAGACACCTGGTATTCAAATATAAGTACCGCGGTCAAGCTAATGTTTCTGAGCGGCTTGTGAGGTCTGCACTGAACTGGACATGTGTTTGGAAACAGGCATCGAAGGAAAGAACCAGATGTGTCTCTGTCAATATATAAGAGAGCCGACACAATGGAGGGGTCAGTGGCAGATGGCATTTCATTCTTCTAGGGAAAAAGGGCAGCAGACAAGACGGAACCAACACGTTTCTTTGCTAATCGCTGTTTTCCCCTCTCTCGTGATTGGAAAGATAACTTAGGTCAGATGATCCAATGAAAGTTGGGAACTATCCTGATTGGTCAGTTGCCCCCGAAGGCCGGCCTATGAGACCCAAATAAAAAGGGGAGCCGACTGAGGGAGCGGACAGAGAGAGCCAACTGGAGAAGCTGACTGACGAAGCGACAGCTAGTAATTGGAGCAAATATTCATGTTGGAATTCGTTGTAAAATTCTCAGGAGAGAATTTGGAGTGACTTAGGCAGCCTAGAACAGTAGCTGAGCCCATGTGTAGTTCATCGGAATTTTTGAACTATTCAGCATCCTGACTGAAGTGTGAAAGCTCATCCGAGCTTTAGGGAGACCTCCAATGAGTTGAGCAGCTGTCTTCTGAGTTACTCTTCCAGCCAGCTCATCCCCTTACATTCCAGGAATCCAGCAGGAAAATCGGCGCGAAGAGAACCCCGACCACTGGCTGAATCTTGTGGGAGTTTCCAGAATTCCATCATATCTCTTCACCTCCGAGAGAGACTCCTTTACTTATCTGAATCAGAGCACCTTTTCCTAGTGGATTTCGAAACTGAATTACCCATGTGTTCGTAACATACTTAATCAAGAAGGTGTACCTGTGTGAAATATATGTGTGTAATAGCTGGAAATAGACTTATTTCTCCAAGACCTGAGTTTGTTTCCGGCGCATCTCACCAGTAGCCTCGGCCAAAACGTCACAATGGATATCAAAATTGAAATCTTGATAACTCAGATTTCGACGAGTCAAAAATGCTGTAGATGATGGTGATGGCTCCACAAATGATGATGAGAATTTGAACTCGAAATTGTGTGTATACAAATGATGATCAACTAAGGAATTGCGTCACTTCTATAAATGCGGTTTATTTTCCGGAGAAAGGGCATGAAGTATCCCTCTACCACTGTACGCACCGCGTTCCATGTTCAAGCTCCTCCCGGCCGGGTCATAACCATAGAGCCGATATATTAATACAGTGATCAGTCGTATTTTTCTTATTGAAACAAATGTGCATAACATGAGCCCTTCGAATTAGGGATAATCTGAGAGTAAAAATATCTTTTTTGGTGACATATCCCAAATCTTGGCAAATTCAGAATCTGTTGCTCAATCTTTTGCTTCCCGGATTCGGTATAGTCGATTTTCATTTCCTGACTTTTTTTTATTTCTTTATTTTAAATTATTCTATTAGGTAAAATTGAAACTGGTTTCGAAAATAATTTTTCGTTTTCAAAACATCAATAGCTGAGTTTGTTGACTGTCTAGTTTTTTTTAATTAATTAAAAGTAATTACTTTTCTTATTTAAGTAAATATTTTATTTCTTGACATCTTTATTCTTAAACCTGAAACATCTTTAATTTTACATTACATGTTCAAATACTCCAATCATTATTTCAAACAGATAAAAAAAACTTTTTTTAAAAAATCAATAATGTTTCTCTCCCTGAATATTAAAAAAAGGCATTCATACTTATAATTATTTTTCTTTCTAAAAATTAAATAACAATCCAAGAATTCAGAGAATAAATATTTATTTTTGCATAAAAATATATTAATAAAAACTGTTAAATTATTTTGAAATAATTTAGAAAGAAAGAGAGAGAGAGAGAGAAACTAACATCCCCCACAAAGAAAAAAAAAACTATTTATCTAAAAACATCTTTAATTTTACATTACATGTTCAAATACTTTTCTCATTATCTCAAACAGATAAAAAAAACTTTTATGAAAACATATCATGCAAAAGTTCCCCAAGACTTTCTTTTTTTTTTCTGAACATTTAAGAAAAAAGTACATTTAAGAAAAAATTAAAGAAAAAGGTCCTTCGTAGTTATAAGTATTTTTCTTTCATAAGATTAAATTCCATTCCAAGAATCAGGAGAATAAATATTTATTTTTGCATACTAAAAGAAAAAGATATTAATTAAAACTGTTAAATTAGTCCGAAATAAGTTAGAAAGAAAACAAAAAGAACCCAGTCCAGGATCGAACTCGCGAATGCTTCGCCATTGCTCTCACCACTGCACCGTTCCAGCACTCACTCCCATTAATGCATAAGTAAAAAAGATGAAATTTTCAAAATGGGTGGTTGAGTCTTCGTATTTTTATGAATATTCTAAATGCATACAACCACTATCCAAGTTTTCTTCCCGAACTCAATTTTAAACATCGTTCCTTCCCCTCATGGATATCAGATTTCAATATTCCACTTCTAGTCTATAAATGTGCCGATAACTTGGTTTCAAACTACCGCAAAAAAAGTAAATCTGAACATTGTAATCGTATATATGACGACTTTAATACAACATAACGAAGAATTTTGAAAAATTTACAAAAAAATGGTGATTTTAGGGTAGGTACATACCGCAAGTGATTAATAAAGGTTAATGATGATTTAATTTAATTTACTGTATAATACGATTCGAATATTTATGGTAAAAAAGAAATAACTTGTTATAAATAATAAGTACATTTAATCGCATTAAAATAAATACATAATTAATAATCGATAGATAATGTTTATATTTACACTTGTATTCGCGGGAAAAAGTCACTCCAAGCTCGCAGCCAAGCGCGTGAAACATAATCGAGATTAAAATAAATCAATTAGCAAAATACAATGCAGTTCTATCATTTTAAATGAAGCTTAATAACAAGTTAAATAAATTAAATACAATAAGTAAACCGAACTATGAAATATTATTCAGTTATAACACCAAAATCACTGAGTGATCGAGTTCACGAAATTTTAAATTGAGTTAAAAGGGATATAAATAGAATATGTTTTATTGCACATACCTGTGAAATGATAGAGGACTAGCCTCAGATGCTTTTTCTTTGCATTTAATGGCACAGCAAGAGTTAACCATGGTTTAAGTAAACATTAAAATTAAACAGTTATAAGCGAGAAAAAATCTCCCTTTGAAATACAATGGGAAATGGATAATGCGGTTACAGTGAATACAAATTCTATCCCTAAAGCAAGAGGGTTTATTTCACAAAAATTACAAAAGGGAGCAACCCTAGAAATACTTGGCACGTTGGTGGCAAAGTACTGAATTTAAATTACGTTAAATGATTTTTGAGCGGCCGGCGTACTGCGGGGGAATGAACACAGCCACCTGCAGAGTTCCTAATGGGCGGGAGGGATCTGATTGATTCGCCTCTTATGAACTACCATTTGTTACACTAAAACCCTAATTTTCTGGAAATGCTGAAAACACCGAAGCAACGCTTGATTTACAATAACACCTTCGTTGACGCATTTCTTTTATCCCATTCATTTTTATGTTCAGTCGTAACACAAGATCAAGACAAAAGAAACGAAATTTTTTCTTCATTCACAATATTTGAGAAAACAAAAGCTGAAATGCTCAATTATCTGACATCTAAGAATAAAAATTCTTGTTAGAGTGTTATTTCATATTCCTCGGTTGAATCGCACCATTCGATTTGTTAAATCAGTTGATAGATTTTTGGAGCCAATTATTGACTAGATCGAAATTGCCAAGATCTTCTTTAAGGGATATTTTGGCTCCTTATTCATTAGCATTGCTATTTTCAGATATGAAAACGAATTCTTGAAGTTCGGAAGAACATTTTGAAAAATGTACGATTGATGTATGCTCTTTTGTTATCCATTCTGGATATAGCTATTGATTATTCAAAGAAGGGTTTTTCTTTATTTTTTAAAAATATTCTAGTTTTTTTCTGAGAACGATATAAGAAGTTATTTAAACTTCATGTTACATCTAGCAACTTCCTAAAACATCATCCATGGACTACTTATGATTCTTATTCTAAGGAGTATTTCACTCACCGGCACTAAAAGACCTCTAAATGCTTCAAAAATAAGCCATTTTAAAAAAATTTATTCTTTCAGCTTCTGATTCTTTCATTGCTTTGTCTTTCGCAGGAACTCTGTCCACATTTTTCAGCTTAGAAAATTCTCAATCGAACTTCTTCTGCCCTGAAAACCGGACACCTGCTGTTGGAGACAGGAATCGCGCCCGTTCCGCCATGCGATGCGTGGTGTGCGGGGACGCGTCCAGCGGCAAGCACTACGGCGTCTTCGCGTGCAACGGGTGCAGCGGATTCTTCAAGCGAAGTGTCCGGAGGAAGCTGGTGTACAGGTGCCAGGCAGCCAGCGGGCAGTGCGTCGTGGACAAAGCACACCGAAATCAGTGCCAGGCCTGCAGATTCAGGAAGTGTCTGGAATGTGGAATGAACAGGGATGGTTTGTCATTTCAAATATCTGTCGTAGAAATCTAAGATTGACGTAGAGTTTCTAAGACCCACTCAGTACATAACGCCCGAAAGAAACCCTGAAAACTAACAAAAGGATCGATTTTTCAATAGAATGATTGGACAATCAGCAGTTATGCAGATGTACCAAATGCGATTGCAGTGGGGCATGGTTTTGATTTCGGAACTTACATTTTTAAGTAACAGCACAATGCAAGAAAAGCTGTAGCTAAATTTTAAATATCGCGTGTCACGATATTTGCCACGCGATTGTGCCGTCGAGTGAACTGGATCCATTCTCATAATTTGCTTTTAACCTAGAAAGCTTTCGTTTAAAGTTTTAGAATATTTTTGATTTGTTTAACATAGGCATTTCCATTTTCTTTTATTGTGAAGCTAAATTATTCATACGAGACCACTCTCCATTATTGAAACTACAATAAGCCTTATTTTAAAACATAAGAAAATTTTTAGCATATATAAATTTAGTAACATATTTGATTATATAAATCTAGACTCAATTATTTATATAACATTTACCTATTAATTTATACATTTAATTATATTTAATAAATATATAAAATATAATGAATATTTTTTGTTCTGAATTTTGCATAACACTGAATTGAAAATATTTTCTGCCAACGAAATGTTTCGAAACAGTTTTATTCCATTTTGAAAGCTTCGTCTGAATGAGCCGTTAATTTCAGCTATTTTTGAAAAATCTGCATCTTCAAAAAAGACATTTTAATTTCGACTCTCTAAGAATCAGAAAACTGACATTCAATAAGTTTTTAAAAGAATCTGAAAGTTAAGTTGTCTAGCTCATATATTTTAAAAACAAATTAATATTTTGAAAATTTTATTCATTCGAGAAAACGTGAAATACCATAGAAAATAAGTAATGTTAGAAAATCAAGTCGTTTTTTTTTTGTCAAGATTCAACAAAGAAAAATTAAACTTATGAAAAAAAATCTAAATTATTCGAAATTAGGTGTCGAAGCCTTTTTCTTGATGTTCATTGTAAGAACATTTGCACTGTTCAATGTCGGAAGAGGAAATTTCAGCGTGAGCGATAAAATATCATAAATAGCATCTATTCCCGTTGTTTAATGCTAGTAAACAATCTCTACCTCTTGTAATGTGAAGAATGAAATGATAAAATTTCTCGCAAAAATAAAAATATTTCTTTTCATTCTTGCGTATTATGCGTGTTCGAGTGACCCTATGCTCTAACCACTGGAGATGTGAAGTTTTTATTTTTTACTTTCAGCATGGACTTCTGCTTACAAAGGGTCTTTTGAATTACTAATAATTGCATAGTGCCGTTCCAGTGAAATAGAAGCAGCGTTGCTTATACATCCTGATATAACCACCTATTACATTTTTTTTTTAAAAATAAAGTCCATTTTGAAAAAAAAATCCACTTTTCCATCATCAGGTCATCCGGACCCAACGGACGGGACTGCCTCCCTTTTGGACACTTAAAATTAAACTTCGTGCACAGGTTCAACAATAATTTTCCCCCTTCTTTACGGAAATTGATTCGCAAAAGAATTTAAATTTTTGCCTGCACTGCTTGTAAGCATGTATAACATTCTTTCAGATTCATCCTCTTGTTTGAAGAAATCTGCATGTGCAATTCATATAATTGCTGCGATTTGCTATTTTGAATTTGTTGATAGTTTTTTGTCATTGCATGATAGCTATGATTGCTTCTTAGAGAAAAGGGCAGGCATGAAAATCATTTCACATTTCGCTGATGAATCACATGGGCTAGAAATATTCTTTTATTAATCCTCGGTTATTTCTAAGAGCTTTGACTCTAATTTTTTATAGTTTTAGGGAAGAATCGGCTTTAATCTCGTGTTATTTGTTAAAGTAAGCCAGGTGAGATTAGGTCTATCTTTAAAGTTACATTTTTACTCAGTTTGGGCTAAATTGGCCTTCTGTCCCTTTGTTACATCGATATTTATGTATAAAAATTTAAAAATTAAAGAAACTAGATAAATGAAATTTGAACTCTAGAATAGATATGTATCATAATTTTCAAATTAATTCATCAAAGAACTTGCTGTACGTCAATCTGTCCATTCGACATACCGCGCGCATGGGCACGATGATTCTGAAACGCAGCAAGTTAGAGACCTAAATTGTGGTTAACGTCTTCAAGTAAAAGTTATGTGCATTTTTGGGAGATCCAGCGAAAGAAATTCAAAATTCAAAATCGGTACACATAAATTTCGGGGAAAGCTTGACAAAGAACTTTCCGTGTTGCGTAAATACGGGAGGAAAGGGCCGAAACCTTAAATTATTATTATTAAATTAAGATTCGGGAATTCAGAAATCTATAATGCTGTTGCCGTTGTTACTTACGGCACTTGCCACGGACATGCTCGCTTATGTAGTCAGCGATTTGAGCCTATTAAGCGTCTCTTGCTTTGTAGTGATGCCGACTTGGGCCAAGTGTACGACTTTTGCTTCTCACTCCTCGCATTCCAGAGTTCGGGACGCCCAGATCACGAGGAAGACGAGCTCCCCCATTGCCAGGACGCCGGCAAAATCTATAATAAACGCACGTGGCATACAAATGCCAAAGTATACATTATTATTCTTATTTTAAAAAACACACCATATAGCCAATCCACATTTAAATTTTGTCTATTTCTTGTTTTAATTCGTGATTGCTGCAGAATCCGCGATCCGTTTGCATTTAGTTGTTCTATTAGTTAATTAGAAATAAATATAATATTTTATGCCTAACAGCTTTCGAATTCTTATATTCAATCCTTTAAAAGTTTTTGGAATCTTAACCCTTAATCTTAATAGCTAAGAAAATAAAAACCATTAAAATTAAATTAATTCTTTTCGAAATTTATGAGTCAGAGTTATTAAGAAAATATTTGAAGGGGGAAAAAAGAGGAAAAAGAAACGAGTTTTTTTCGATAAAAAATGCAATTTAAGAGAACGTAATTACCAGTTAATTAATTAATGTTCTTAAAGGTTTCAGATAAATGATAAATTAGTTTTGCCTTTCGAACATAATAAAAATAACAAGTAAAGTCTTACTAACTGATGCTAAAAAACGGTAAAAAAAAGTTGTCTTGCGAACTAAACACATTAAAATTTTTAACCCTTTGTGGTCCGATGTCGAATGTGACTCGACATTCAAGACTGTGCATCATTTTGATGTTTTATTTTTTTATTTTTCAAATTTAATCTTTAAAAACGCCTACATAATGGTTAAGATGTAGATTAATTTTTCAAAGAAATTCGACTTAAAAGAATTATATATTTTTATTTTTCATAGCAATTAGCAAACCTTTGTATTAGGTGAATAATTTTTCATCTAATTATTTTTTGGAATGCAAAGGGTTAAGGATACTAAAGTACGAGACAAAATTAAGTCAAAAAATGAAAGAAACTGCAACGATTTGAAGAACCGTGCTTAGTTACTGCATTTCATT
>JAOUZG010047904.1:663501-674066 GCA_026289955.1 Argiope argentata
ATATATATATATATATATATATATTCAATCGTCAATAAAGTACTTTTTATTCATCCAATCAAGTTCAAGTAAATTTGTAGTGGATGACATTTGATGTCAATGTACAGTTTTTCAAATAGTAATTGATTAATGATTTATTTATTAGTTAAAAACTACCTTTCTCGTTCGAAATCTTCATTTCCCCACCGCCAAATCAGTAACCAATTACTTTTGTTTCCCCCTTACTCTAATGAGGTTAGGCTTAACATGTTTTCGGCCAATTATTTCAAACAATTCTATTTATTTTCTTAGTGCTTGATGCATTCAAAATTAAACACTGTTAAATAATCAATTTTTCGAATTAATTTTGAAGTACTTTCGAATTAAAATAATACGGAATAAAGAAAATTAGAAATTTCTAATCTGTATTGCGTTACCTCAACTGGCATATAAAATTCACGCATTTTGCATTGCCTCAATTTGCGATGAATCCTCGCTTGGAGTTGAAAATTCAATGCTAGTATAATTTTTTGATCAATCATTTATAGAAAGTGTAATAATAAGGCCTGGATAACCTGGTTAGTAGGACGTTGGATTTACATCCCTTGTGTTACGAGTTCGAACCCGTCAGCCAAAGACTCTGTGTGCGGTAGACACTAAAACTATCTTGGTCATAAAGTCCTCCAGGGCTAGAGTAATAACAGGGTAGTGGGTCACAGGTGATCGTTCTCTGTTCCAGTTCTAAATTACAATCTGCGGATGAATGAATGAAATGCATGAATCAAGTCCGACCAGTAAAAAAAGATTTGTGACGTGTGCGAGTTACAGTCAAACTTCTGCTTTCGGGTGTTCAGGGGTCCATACCCTCAAAAGTTACTGAACCCTCCTTCCTTTGTAAAGTGGAACACGAGAACAATAACATTTGTAACTATTTAATAAAAAGTAACTAAAATAAAAATTCTCTTTTGACCTTAGTATGAATTGACTTAATTTTTTTAATACTTGTTCGAAAACACTCAATGAGGGATGGCAGACGACCCAGGACGACAAATCTAGACAACAAGGGCTTTCAAATGAAATAAAAACTATTGAAATCAGATCAGTGGCTCGGATTGAGAAATTATTTCTTTGATTTTCTGTTTTAAATATTTATGAAGCATCAAAACAATTGGATGAAAAAATTACCTTAACTTCTCGACAAAAGACAGTTGATTGGGTTTAACTTTTTGACAGATCTCTGTATATTTCAAAATGCTTTAAAATATAGATCACATGAACCAACGGCACAAATTGTTCTTTGGGTCTCTCATTGAGCCGCAGGTTTCATGTTATTTTTAAAAAAAGATTTCGAGTCATATTTTGCATTTATTGGATAAAAGTCTCCTTTCTCCCCGACAGGCCTGGAAGAAGCGCTGAAAAAAGAAGCCCCCTGCCCTCTGAGCTATCCGAGCTTCTTCGCTCCCGAGCCGCCGCTGGATGCGACCAAGAGCTCTTTGTGCGACACGTCGGCCAGGATTCTTCTGCTGGGCATTCGCTGGGCGCGGAATTTGCCCTCCTACTCTTCATTGGCATTGCAGGATCAGGTAACGGACATCACATCTCTGGCTCTGGAGATGAATAGTATGTTGTTGAGAGATGGTTATAAAAAATCATGAATTTTGACTTTAATTCCTATTCATTAATTGGTATATGTAAAGAAATGTATTATGTGAAAGAGGTAGGACCAGTAAGAGTTCAAATCGACGTAAAAGCTTTAAGAAATTAAATATATTTAAAATCACTTCATAAATATATGATGCAGTTCGAAATCAACGATAGAGGTAATATAATTGCAGTTTTTATTTCAGAGTCAGAGACGAGAATCCGATTCCATTCCCCGGAAAAGAATCTGCCAAATCGATACATCTTTCTGCTACTGTAATACAAAAAAATCATTTATATAGAGAAAACAGAACATTGATTTTATTAAATTTATAAAAGTAGAAAAAATAACAAATTCCAAGGAAACACATTTATAATAAATGTATTTAAAAATTTTCTAAATATTACAGTTACATTACATATTGCAGTAAGCTAGCTCAATTCAAATTCTGCTTGCCTTAAAAGGAATAATTATTATCAGCAAAATTAAAGTCTGTTGAAACTGATCATTGTTGCATAAAATACATCTCATATTTAAACAAGTTTAATATATCACATTATAAGTTTAATTAATAGTAATTGATTTTCAGCTGTTTAGAAAAAAATCATTTAAATGCTACAAAGCGTTCGATCATTGTAAAAAAATTCGGCGCAGCTCTACAACGAATCCTATTCTCTGCAGATTCCAGATCTTGCTGCAAAATCCATGATTAAGAATTAAAATTCTGTAAAAAAATTTATCCGCCATTCAATGCTTGAACTTCACTGCATTACTCATCGATAAGCCTTGCGTTCTGGGAGTGGTTTAGCATCTCTTGATAATATAATGGCGTTAGTCACAAAAGTAGTCAACCTCGTGTTGTCTCAGGCTTTAAATAGGTAAAGTTGGAAGCTTCGTCGGATGAGGTGAACTCGGTACGTAATGGCTCTCCAGTGTTCGATAATGATCGCTGGTTGAGACGCGGGAACGTACTTAAAAGAGTTTTTGACTGCTGGGTAAAAATCAGACTTTTTCCGCAAAATATGGGGGGGGGGGAATGAGCATTATCCACAAAGTTGAATGCTGTATGGCTTTCGAAGCTGATGTTTTTTACAGACATATGCCAGCATTTCAATGAACAGAAGAAACTAGACGAAGAAAAAGTGATTGAAGAATATATTTTCATCCAGATTTTCTCAATTCAAAGAACAATCGGAGGCGCCCAACTTTATTCTATACACCTTGATGAGACTTCATTTGATAAGCTGAGTTTGTACAAATTCTATTAATGGGAAATTGAAGAATTTGAAATGAAACTGATTGATTTTTAGTCTAGTTCAATATGGATTCAAAAATTTATTGAAACAAGAAAAAAGTTAGAGTGGATCGAAACAGAAGGATTAACAAGCAATATGCGTAAAAATCAAAATTTGCATTTTGTAATCCAAATATAAGTTATTTGTCATCTAATCTACAACACAAGAAGCCACACTAGTGTTACTTTAATTTGAATTACACGCACAACTAAACCCTTCACTACGATATGATGCAAAATGTATTTTTTCGTAGTAAATAAAGAGTTGTTAGTGTTTAGTTTCCTTATTTTTCCTATAATGACAAGTAAAAATTATTTTACGGCACTTTTATACTTCATTAAATATTTCTTTAGAAAAAATGGCACGTCGATGCACAAAAAGTACGCCCTTCCTCTGTACTATACTATAGATATCACTCAAATTTTAAAGTCAATATCCCGGTATTGAACGTCTATAGATCTGTAGTTTCAAAAGCATGCAAACGTGACAACTTAAAAACGCAATATCTTAAGGTGATCTAATATGGCGTGTGATTTCGTGAGTGTAGTTATAGATCTAGGCAAAATTTGTACATCAGCCAGTAGAGGTAAACGCTTCTAATCCACAAAGATTTTGGATACTATTAATACCACGCCGAGGATTAATTAGCAAAGAAACCGCCGAGGAACAAATGCTGAATTTACATCAATAAATATTTAGATCGTATTCCAGCGCCGTGCAAGGTGTTCTTTGGGATAACACTTTTATTAGAGATACTTCTCTGAATAAGAAGCAAAATTTGGGAAACCCACTTCAGCTAATTACTTTCTTGTATTGCATACGAAGCATATATAAGAAGAATTTTATCTATTGGGAATAAAGTTGGTAATGAGAAAGCAGTGGAATCGTTCAAAAAAATCGAACTTGACCCTTTGAAGATTTTTTACTTTTGAGAGCTCCATGTTACATAGAAACATCTTTTTGGAATTGTGTTTATATGTCAATAAGATAAATAAAAAAAAGCCTTATATGTAAAGGATGAATTCGGTGTATGGATTTTGTAATTTTGTAGAATTCAATCAGACTGTGGACAGAATCCATTCTATTGTTATTGTTGTTGCTCTCGTGTTCCGTGTTACAACGAAAGGAGGGGTTCAGTAGCTTCTGAAGGTATGGACCCCTTAGCACCCGAGGACAGAAGTCTGACTTCTAGATCAAACACGTTACAAACCCTTTTTACGAAACGGACTTCATTCAAGCTTTTCATTCGTTACATCCACAGATCGTAATTCAGATTTGTAACAGAAAATTATCACTTCCGCCCCAGTACTCCAAATAGTATTACTCGTGACAGGGACTTTGTGACCACTACAGATTTAACGTGCATCATCCACGACACACGCGGAGAGCCTTTAGCTGGAGGGCCAAAGAGATACGAAATCAACGCCCTACCAAATAGACTATCCCGGCCCACCTATTCTATTAAAATCTATATATCCAGCCATCCAAGTGCAAATAAAGGTGAACTCAAGGCATAAAAGGCTAGATTGCTGAAATTTGATACACGTCTACAATCTAAGATTCAACATCTCAGCACATTTTTTGGATAATGCTTTTTCATGCTGCTAAAAGTGCTAATTCAAAAACCCAGGGACTTAAATAAATGAAATAAGGAATGCAATCTTGTGACAATAATTATGTTCAAATTTTGGTTTCAGTTGGTCGGTATAAAGACGCCCTGAACACAAATTCGATTTTTAGATTCTGACTTATTAATCGCATGGTAGATAATATTCAACACAAAAATTTGCCAATAGAAACTTCAAAAGTGCTAGATCCAAACCAAAAATTAATTTTTTAAACTGTTTTTTGCTAATCTAAAGCTAATTATGAATTTATCACTTTAAACAGGGAATTCATAGCTTCAAAAAATGCTTTCTCGAAAAATTCGGTAGCTCATTAAACGGCTCTCAATTCGAAAAAAGTCGTTTCGTGACAGTTTATATCTAAATACAGTCGATGTTTTATAGCAGATAATTAGTTTAGTGAGATTGCTCTTAAGGCTTCGTGACACAACTCACGGTTTTGGGCTCATCAGGTTTCTCTGCTGGAGGAGACCTGGTCTGAACTTTTCCTGATCAGCTGCATTCAGTGGAGCATGCCTCTGGACTCGAATCCACTGTTCTCAAACATGGATGCGAACTTGCCACTCAACAGCGTTCAGCAGAAGAAATGCACCCAAATTCTTCAGAAGACGTTCGCTCGTTTTAAGATGTTGTCTGTGGACTTTTCGGAATTCGCCTGTCTCAAGGCCATCGTCCTGTTTCGCCCTGGTGAGAAAAAAAAATCAATCATCTTACTGTTCCTGTTTTCCAAATTTATTGTTCCTATTCAAATGTAACCATAGTTTTCTTTTATTTCCTATTATATATATATATATATATATATATATATATATATATATAAAATAAGATTACTAATATTATTAAATTGACTAAATAAATCGACTTAATTAAAATAAACTATAATCTGCCTCAATGGGCGCAAAAAAAATTATCTATTGAATTTAAGATGAGTTGCAAGATCCAAGACAAAGGTGAGAGAAGGTTCGGAAAGGTCAGGCAAAGGTCGGGCAACCTTTATATACGGAGATGCAGCAGCAAGTGTACCATCTAGAATGGACTCTTCGGTTGAAAAACCCAATAAAAATATAGGGTACTCTCTGCATAATGATACTTATAGCACCTATAGAAAGAAAGCTTATTTCTAAAAATAACCATGTTGGGAAAAAAGCATAACATTTTAAGGTAAAGTCAAAACTTTTGATAATAGACAGGAAATTCTATTTATTTTTGCTTAGAAACACAAACTTCGCATATGTATTGTTTATTTATATTTTGCTGTTTTATATGCCATCGCATGGGTTAAAGCATTTCTACAAGAGTTATTTCAAAAATTAATTATGAAAAATTATCAAAATGAAATAATTGCACTATATTATAAATTCGTATCAATAAAAAGATCATTCTTTTGAATTTTAAAGTTATATAAAAATGATTATCTGCGAGATAATATTTAATAACATTTTAATGTTAAAGAAAAGTGTAATAATTCAATTAATCCATTTATATTAAAATTCTAAATTAAAATTTTGGAAAGTTAAAAGTCTCATCTGTTTGTGTATCTTATAATAAAGTATCTTATAATGCCAGTAAAGTGTATCTTATGATGCCAGTTTTCAAGCCGAATTACTCTCCTTAAGAAGTTAAAAGATTTGCACTTGAATGTGAGACAGTTTTATTAACTCGATATCCAAGAAATTTTGAATGTGCTAACCATTTCTAGCCACTTTCTCTCGATATTAATTCCTGTTTAACAGCAGTACAAAGAATCATCAGAAACCTCGATACAAAAGAGATGAAAAAATTAAATGCCTGCAAAGTCCGTAGCTTAAATTCGCACTTCTAGGTCAAGAATCGTAGCATGACGACACTTTCAAATTAATCTATCTTCTACTTCATTCAGGATAGTTGCACCAGTAAAATAATTGTAGAAATGATTTTGATATATTTAAAAACAAATAAAATTTATATAATTTAATTTCAAATGCACCATATCAATATAATGTATATTAAAACAAATTTTGAAACGAAATCAATTTAATTTGATGGAATTATTTGATATTCTGCATGCGAAGTAGCAACGCATAATGCATGAATCCTTGGCGATGTATATCCAATAGCTAGTGACATTCTGCAGCATCTGGTGGACTAAGCTTTTCATTAGCTCGAACAGACATAAGTTTTGAATGCGGATGATTTCCTCTATTTATACAGCTTAGTTTTACTTGGTCTGTCATAAAATCGTAAAGATGAAATTTAATTATCTTTTTGCAATCATTATCTGATATGTAAAATTTTGTATTTTTATACATTTCTGTTTCTTCTGGAAGACAAAACTTTAAAATACTCTCAAGAGATTAGTAATTATTTAAACAATTAATTTAATTAAATTCGATGCAATGACATAACTCGAATGGAGAATTTGGGAAAAGATTGATTTCATGATTGCATAAGTATTAGAAACCATAGAATTACGTATGGAGGTAACAAAATCTTTTCTTTGATACATAATTGATAGCGTGTTTTAAAAACTGTTTAAATTTATTGAAACTAAGATGGTTTTATAAATCATGCGTGTAAGATAATTACGTTGATATAGAAATGGAATTTTTGCACCAATTCTTTAATCCGATATCAATTCAAACTATTGATTTTTGTCTACCCTTTTTCTAACAAAATGAACTTCTTTTTGGTAGATGTCGAATGTTTGAAGGATCACCAGCAAGTGGAAATGCTTCACGATCACGCGCAATTGATGTTAATCCATCACATCAAATCTCAAAATTTTGATTATGCCTTTAGGTAATGAATCTTATGTTTCCTCCATTTTTTTTTACTTTCTCGTACATAAAATACGGTTATAAAACTACTATACTCGCTACTGAATTTAGCGTCATGATTTCGATGAACTTTGTGATCCCTGAGTCTGGAAATTCATTACAACAGTTAACGTAGAAAGGGAGCTGACCATTCAAGAGAGCCTGCTGAATTAAAAAAAATGCATTTAATTTTTGCCTATGCTTATTTGTGAGAATGGACAAACTGTAATTTAATACCAAATCGAATGAGATAAATCATGGCTACAACTATTAGTGTTGCGCCCTGCCGACCGGACTAATTTTCAGGCCACGATGCTAATATTCATGAGACTTATTTTTTGACACGAATTTGCATTAAATCTGGTATATACCTTTTTCACTTTTACCTACGAGCTCATGATCTGCAGCATATAGCATATTATATATACTTATATAAGTATATATAAACATAATTTTACAAATGTTTGATAAAAAAACAGAGGCGTGAAATTTTAATTTAGATTTATTTTATGACGAGAGACTTAATTTGTATTGAGGAGAAGCAGTGATAAAACAGGAATCATTCTATAAAGATATAACTACAAAGTGACAGAAATTTTCTTTTCAATGATTTTATCATGAGATTTAGATTTTTTTAATATGCACCAATAAAGAAAATCAATTCTTAGGTACCTTTGAAAAATGCGTTACACATTTTTATCACTTCTTTCGAACATGAGAACCAAAGAGTCAGTAATTATTTAGAACGTATGCTAGGAAAAAGTGCATTAAAAAGTAGTATTAAGATCCGGAAATAAGTACCATTTTATAATAAAGTTATATGGGTTACTTTAAGATGAATAAATTAAAATTTAAGTTAAATTAAGAAATGGCGCGCACACACACATACATAATTTAATAAGGATTTCTCTCTTCTTTTTTTTTTAGGTTTGGAAGACTGCTCCTCCTTCTACCTTCTTTGAGACAATTATCTCCAGACGTTGTGGAAGCGATATTTTTCAGGAAGACAATAGGCTCAACGCCAATCGTCAAACTGCTGGGAGATCTGTTCAAGTGTTGATGGATCCGAATAATGCGCGCGCATTCCAGTGAGAATAATGCCGCTTTGCATCGAGATTTCTGAACAGAAGAATGAATGGTGGAATTGCTAGTTAAAAAATCGCGAATGAAGATTAAATTAATGGATGGCTTCTCCCTCTGTCATCCAAGGACATTCATTGTCCTGAAGTCTGGTGGCGGAAAAGTGGGCACGTAATTCGGCATCTCTCCTCCACCCTCTTGTTTCGAAATGTTTTTAAGATCGGAAGTGCAAACTTTTAAAAATCATAATTTTTCTTCTTCTTAGCGCTCTGTTATTTTCAATTATGCTCTTTACACTGGCAAGGAGGGTCCGACAATTTGATTTAGTTTAAGCATAATGTTTTCTAAATTTTATTTAAATCTTAATTTTGGCAGAAAAACTCGTCCTTCTCAACATTCGAGTTACCGTATTTAGTTATTAGATAATCAGTTTAATATAATTCATTTATTCAGTCTCATAAGAGTCTAACGAAAATTCATCAAACTGTCAGAATTCATTTTTTTTTTTGAAATTGCAACACCTTTCTTTTTTATGTCTACTAGTTTATGCTGTTTATATTAACCAACCCGCTGGCAGTAATCCCTACAAAATTATGTAAACTTGAAAATGCAGCTCCTTAAATTTGCTTTCGCTCACAACACAAAATCTAAGCTGGAGTTTGCCTTTCAATATCTTGGTAAAAAGGACAGATAGGAGCAGGACACTTTTTGTGTTTATATGCATGCGTAAAAAATCACTTGACGACATTTTTTAGCTTTGAAACGGTCTATAAAAATGTAATTAATTTTTTAATTATGGAAGTTAAAATATTATGTTGGTACTTTATTTGAGGGAAATTAATCTAAAAATCCTATATAGGGAAATAAACACTTGTTCCACTCCTATATAATGACTGGCAGATTTTTAACAGTAAGGCAGTGTGTTTCTCATAGTCATCATGTTCATAGCTTTAGACGTAACAATAGTGAATTTAATTCAAATTTTGCTTTGAGAAAAAGAAATGCAAATAATTGTGCAAAATGATAATTATAGATGATAGTTGATAATGTACGTTATAAATAAATAATTAATTTTGACGAATTTTTTTCGAAATTAATAGATTTTTCAAGATAAGAATAACCTTATAAGCAGCGTAATAAAAATAATCTGATAAATGAGAAATGTGTCCTTTGATCAGAAAGCGATTCAACCTTCTCTAATTACACCAATAACTTGGCGTGACTCATGAAAAGAAATTCAATGATAAGAAAATCTGTCGACCTCAACTTTCATCAGATTTTCTATGCAGTGTTATAAAATAATTTAAAGTTGAAATTTCATTGATTTGTATTAATATATAATGCGTAAAAACATATGTTATAGAGATAATTTTTAAGTGAATAAAGGGTAATAGAAATATAGTGTGTATATATTGATAATTTTTTTCTTGTTATTTAATTGTTTTTGATGGGGGTTTTTAGTTAATAGAATTGTTAATATTTATTTTTGAAATTTCTATTGTCTTCTGGAATTGTACATCAATTTTGAATCAAAATGTTGTAAGTTTTCAAAACGCAATTGTACGAATAAAGTAATGTTTAAAAACTTTCTTTAGTTTTACTTCAATCCTCTGAAAGATTATTTGCATAGCATCTTAAGTTAGCAAAACATAACTGAAAAAAATCGAGTTTGTTAGCATTTGTATTAAAAAACTAAAAGAAAAGATGATTTTTTTAGAAATGCAAGTTTATTTCAAAAAAATACATGAAACAAGGATAAATAAAGTGAATGTTTCTTCTTCGAATTTGGCATTCTTTCTCTGTTTCAATGCTATTTCCCTGAAGATAATTTTAGCGATTAAATACAAAAAAGAAAGAAAACGAATTAAGCGCAGCTGGAAGTAAGTAATCTGTAACATTTGTATAGTGATTTATTTACATTTCACTGTTGCCAATATAAAATAAAAGGAATTTCTGTCACTTACACTGGTGATATATAAGAGAAAGAGAGAAGAATAGAGATTCTTATGTTTGTTGGGCTACAAAAAATTTTTGCTGCTTGACGCACATAGCCCATGTGCCATGAATTTGATAATCTTTAAATCTATCTATCTATCTATATCTATATCTATCTATCTATCTATCTATATATATCTATATCTATATCTAT
>JAOUZG010047904.1:674166-688370 GCA_026289955.1 Argiope argentata
ATATATATATATATATATATATATATATATATATATATATATATAGGATCAAGTGCTATATCTTTGACCAATTTTCAAAAGAAATTTTATATTGATTTCGTATGTAAGCACACAATTTTATCACGAATGATGTTCCTAAATATGCTTCCTTTCACACCTATTACATATTTTAATCAATGTGTTATCGAACTTTTTTAACATACTTTCCAATTATGATCTCATCTTCCTTGCATACAATTGTGGACCTAAAGAATGAATGACCTTTTAATGAAGCCTGTTGAAATGTGAAAAGAAAACTTGTAGTTTCTTCGGCTTATCGACACAAAAAATTGGCCCTTCTAAGGATAAAATTTTGACTAAGTGAATGATATGCTCACTCTTCACATGAAACGAACGTACTATCCAAAAGGCAGTGACTTAAAAATTGCGTCAGAGAAGACTCAGACTGGTTGTTGAAGAATATTGTGTTGAGTGCCATAGGTGCCAAAGTGAGTGAATCTTATGGAGAATTGAAAATCGCTTAAAGATGATGAAATATTTCTGAAAGGTTCCATTAATAATTTGAAGATATAAACTCTTTATATTAAAAGTTAAATGAAACAATTTAATTGAAAGTTTAGTTAAACAGAAAGTTCAGTTAAAATTGAAAAAATAAAACTGAAATTAACGCTCTCAGAGCCTCAATATAATTCAAACAAAAGTAAAAGTGCGGAGGAAGTCGTACCAAAGGATCGAAATTCTTAGTTAGATACTTCGATAAAAAGCTTGAAAATTCAATTCTGACGTTTAAAATTCCCAGAAATTCTGAATGGTGCGCGAAAAGTCTTTTGTTTCCATCCCTCGAAAGAGTTTTTGTATCGAAAACTTTGCGTGAAAAGGGAAGAGAAAGTGTTTTTAGGAAAAGTTGTGGGATCGGAGGGACGGACGCTTTACCCTAACCTAGAATCACAGCAAATCCTCTACTCTAAGCGGGGCTCACTTAAAAGTTATTCTTCCAAGCCATTATCCATTGATAACTGGTTTGGTTTAATTATGGTGAATCACTCCATTAGCATAGAATTAAGCCGTATAAATTTAGAATTCAATCTTATAATAAGGATTTTAGTGAAGAAACAGGATATAATTTTCCATTACAGTCAAATAATGTGAAGGTAACACCTATATTTGTTTTAACTATCTTAAAAATTAATATATTCACCACTGGTTGAACAGATAAATAGGGAAACGCTGCAATCAATCCTGAAGTCGATAAAAGAGGAGACAGATTATCTCTTAAAAGCAGATGCATGATCATCATTAATCGATTCAGTAGTTATACCAGCTGTTAAACAAATGGAAAAACGATGAAAAGCATTAGCTCCTCTTCTGCTAAAATAAATAAAACTGTAAACTTCGGCCTACCTCGCTGAGTCAATGTAAGGAGCCCATTAACATGCAGTACATTGTTACATTGTAGCACAAAAAAATTAGTCTGGCAGAAAATCTGAAGATAAAAATTATATGTATATGAAAAATGTTTAAACGCACTTCTCTTATTTTCCCAATATGAGTTTAAAGATTATATGTGAAATAAAAGGAATTTTTATTCAACAATGTTCAAATACTGCATTTTTATAGACTCTACATGATATTCGGTTAGAAGCGCATAACCTTCTCGAGGTGCATTATTTTTGAAAAGGAATACATAATACTGGGTTTTTTCAAGTCACTAACGTTACTAAGACAAAAATTTAAAGTAAGGTAAAGTAAGTTTTAAGTTGTAAAATTCATGGCCAGCTATCTAAAAGGATATTTTGGTAGTTGTTCCCAGTGTCCTATAAGTTTTTAATTTGTCAAGGACAATTATTTACAGTTATATAATTCTTGCTTTACAAGAAAAATCATTTTATATTAAGTTATGCTTTTTATTTTCTTATATACGAAATATGGAAAATATATTGTACTCGCCAAATAATTCGAGCTCGTGATTTTAAAGCATCTACGCTTTATAGGCTACTTGAGATTGATAAACGCACTTTTGGAAAATGACTGTCTGTCTGTCTGTTATAAAGATGACTCGAAAACGTTTTGATTTAGAAAGATAAAATTTATTTTATGGTCTTCAGACCAAATTTGTAGATTTCTATTAATTTTTTAAAACAAATTTAGAAAATTGAGAAATTGTCTACCTTTCGGTTCAAATATAATTTAACATGATTACCTCAAAATGAAGGGAGCTAAGTAGATAAAATTCGGTTGACACATTCCTCATCTGTTTATCTTTCTAAATCAAACCTTATAAATACTGAGCCAACACCAAAAAGGAATTAAACGTTTATAGGTCTAAGCATTCAGAATCATCTAAATGCGATAGCTCAAAAGCGCCATCATTTAAATACACAATTGGTCAAAAGTATTGCCAGTTTGAGAAATTTCTTATTATTTCAATAATAAGCCTAAAATGAATTTTTTTTTCATTTAAAGTGTTATTTTCTAGTAAAAAAAGTGTTGGCGAAGAAGTTTATAAGCTATTGCGTCATTTCGGTAGTTTACTATAAAATCGCTGCGGTTACGAAGAATTTCGTTTCGTTTGTTACTGAGACTAAGTGCATTTGCTTTTCAATTTAAATTTTCCATTTCTTTTTAAAATGTGTGAATTAACTCGTGAGGAACGCCAGGATGCTGTTCAAACACATTCAGAAAATAATTGTTGGAACTGTTCATCGGTGCGATTGCAGTGGATCGACTGTTTCGCACCTCGCAGAGATTCAAAACCTAAGAAATCGAAGATGGGAAAAAAACCTAGAATTAGTCATCCGAGGTCATGCTCTAAACATTCTGATGCTACATTGGCACATTATTCAGTAAAATTAAGTAAGCAAGTTTTGCTACACTTCCAAGAGAAGGGAATAACTCCACGTCTGTCATTGGTAGACCAAGAACAGTTCGAAGGAGGCTCTGTGAAGCTGGTTAGAAGGCCCAAATGCCAAGAACAGTAGCTGTACTGACGAAAACAATGCTGAAAAACGAATAAAGTGGACCTAAGTGAAAAAAAAATGGAGTATTTAGTAATGGAGACAAATTATACTCAGCGACCAAAGTCAATTTTTTTAGTGTTTGACAAGCTTGGCCAAGTATGGCGTAAAACGATGGAGAACACAAGGCTAGAATGCCTGGTTTGTAAATTAAACACCCAGAAAAAATAATAGTATAGAGATGCATGTCATATCAGTCAGATGGGCGACTTCATTTTGCACAAGGAACTATGATTGGTGACACGTGTATTGGTGCGCTGAAGAATCAATTGACTCGTAGTGCTTGATACATGTTCCCAAGGCAGAAAAGGATATTTCACCAAGATCTAGCACCCTGCCATACATTGAAAAAGCTAAAACAAACTTCAAAAATAATTTTAAATTTCTTTTCATTTCAGTTCTGAGCTCTATATAGAGACATTCGTTATTTTAGGTTAAGACTGCATTTGTAAAACATGGTATTAATGTTCTCGATTGGGTAGGAAACTCCCCAGATTTAAACCCCGTTGAGAATTTCTGGAGTATAACAGAAAAGGAAATAACTGAGAACTATCTCAGAACAAAACGATGACTTTAGAAAACAATAATTAAAGTTTGACACCATGAAATATCGTGAAAAGTGTTGTGGATTTCTTACCTAACATATATTCCATAGATGCGGCCCAAACGTATATTAAATGTTTTTTTAAGGTTAACTTGAACTCTTTTATTATCTTTGATGATACAGAGAGTTTGAAATTTTTTCTTTATTTCATTTTATTCCGGGAACCAAAATTGATTCTGTTGGAATGAAGCGAGCAGACTATTTTTCATCGATTAGAAATATCTGTAAGATTACGTTTCTGACTTCGCTTCCTCGTATCCCTCTCGCTAACTTCTTAACATGATGCTGTGTGCGTAACCATTAATACCCGTGCTATTTTCTTGTCTACGTCTAATAAAATTGTTGTCTCCGAGAACCATGCTGAAATGTATTGACGATTAACAACAAATTGGTGGGAGTACCGTAGTCCTGGTTCGTGGTAAACTAAACGAGGTTTATGTTTCCTTAAAATTCTAAGTGAAATGTGCGACTAAAACGAAACTGCCAGAGACGAAATTGTCAACATGGATTTATTAAATGTTCCTGAACTAAATGGAACTAATTACTTTAATTGGACATTGAAAATACATGAAGTGCTGAGTTTGTAAAGATTGGTCTCTGTGATATCTGCGTTGAAACCAGACAATTTAAGTGAAAAGGATGCAGCAGAGGGGAATCAGAAAAATTCTGACACCATTGCTTATATTAAGTTATTATTGTCAGACGAGCAGGCCCTAAAGCTCGCAGTAGAGGGAAATGCCAAAAATTCTCTGGAATAAAATAAAGTCAACATTTACGAGGTTCAGCAGAAGACCGAAAAATAGATGCCGGCGATGAAATGAAAAGTAATGAATCGGCAGACTGTCATGTTGCCAGAGCAAGAGGAATGGCTACGAAGTGTCATTCTTTAGGCCTGGATGTCACGCCAAGGGAACTTCTTCACAATGCAGTGCGCCGACTGAAAGGAGAATTCTCTCAAGTACGAGAAATTCTCAAAACCCAACGTGACAAGTCAACGGATAAGGTTTTAAATTTTACTTGAAGAAGAAAACACCTGTTATTCGCCGACGAGTCCAGTGCACCGCTGAGGAAAAACAAAAGTTCAGGTGTAAGGCTCAGCTACATCTTTCAGACGTCCAAATCATATCGCCAAAGACTGCTTTGGCAAAAATAAAAACACAAGTCGAAGTGCTTCATTTAATGAAAATAATCAAAGGCTAAATAAACATCACCATGTCAAACAGTCAACAAAACAACGAAGTGTTAGGGATAAAGTATTTAATATTTCTCATTAACAAGAAAACCTAAATAATATAATATTGTTGCTAGACACTGAAGCGTCTTGTCATATGGCCAAAGACAGTATGTAGTTTGAAGAAATAATCCCTGAAACAAAGGATGTTTATTTAGCAGGTAAAGACTAAAATTTTGCTCGAGTGAGTCGGAACAGTGAAAAGGAAAACTGTGAGTAATAATCTTACAAATTTAACAATGATTAGTGCTAGCTATGTTCTTGAACTAAAGTCTTTATGGTCAGTAACTTGTGTGATAGATAAGGATTGTAAAATAAAATAGAATAACAATTGTATTTTGATTTTTGATAAAGATAATAGTTTAGTTACGAAAGAATTTAAAAATGATAATAGATTAGAATTATATTTTGAATCCTTGTATAATTCAGATTGTTACTTCTCTAAGCAATCCCCTAGTAATTATAAGATTTGGCGCTACAGATTATGTCATTTAAATCCTAAGTATATGCATAGAATGAATTGATATAGATATAAATGACTTAGATGAGAAATGTGTGATAACTAGAAAAACTTATCCTCATGTTGACGTAAATCAAAGTTCTGAAATTCTTGAGTTGATTCATGCTGATGTGTGGTCCTATTCAACCCGACTCATTTGGCGGTATAAAATATTTCATGATATTGGGGGGGGGTGATTTTTCTGGCATGCATTTTACTTATTTCTTAAAAAATAAAAATGAAGTGTTTAACATAATTTTGTAGATTAAAGTCAAATATGAAAATCTAAATGATAAAAAAATTAAAAAATGGCGTTGGCTTAGAATTTGTAAATGAGCAACTTGATACTTATCTAGCTAATTAAGGAATATTCCATATAATAGTGGAAGTGACGTTAAAGCGCTGAAAGAGAGAACCGCGTTCTTTTAGAAAGATCTAGATCTTTATTAAATGAAAGGGAGCTTCCATTAATATTTTTCGCCGAAGCCATTAACTGTAGCACCCAAGTGTCTAATGCAATCCCACTTAAAGGAAAAGAAAAACCTCTTGAAATTTGGGCAAGTAGAAAACCGAAATTAAATTATCTGAAAAAATTCGGCCCTGTGGCATTACTTATACGCTCCGAAAAATAAATTAGAAGTTCCAGGAAGATGGTATACTGGGATAGATTGGAGAAAGAAAGGGTTATCGAATCCATGACATTGAAAACCGAAAAATAATAGATCAGTTAAATTCAATGAATCTTTAAAAAGCAGTGCTTATTTGGGGAAAACGAAAGCAGCCACTTGGGTTATTAATTCACTGCTTGAACTTCTCCAGCCATATGCGAGATGAATCAAAAAACAAAAAGTGAAATATGTAGTTTAGAAATTCCTGTCAAATCCGTAGAGGACGAGATCCAATCTACAGAACAGCGGAACTTCTCGCCAGGCAGACGCCGCTACAGGGGATGAAAACGAAACACCGGATGTTGAGTCAAGTTGCAATATCGTAAATCAGATTCCAGTCAAACGTTTGGAAAGGCTCAAATCTAAACAAATGCCAGCTGATGCAGCTCATAACATTCCAAATCCATACTTAAGAGACGAAAAGTAGTGCCGATTGGAAGAGCTGGGAAATAGCAATACAAAATGAATTGGATTTCTTAAATAAACACAAAGTTTGGGAAATAGTAAACAAGCCTGCAAAAAAGAAATTAATAGCAAGCAAATATATATATTCATTAAAACAAGATAACTCTTTTGAAACAAAATACACAGCGAGACTTGTCACAGCAGGTTATAATAAAAATTAAAAGTGAAGACTATTTCGAGTCGTATTCGCCTGTCGTAAATATCGAATCTTTTATAACGTAAATGGTTTTTGCATCGAAATTACATTTTTTTAATTCTAAAAATGCATATTTATATAGTGAAATTGAAGAAACTGTTTATATGTTACCTCCATCTGAATATGAAAAATTAACTGGAGATAAAAAAATTCTTTAAGTTGAGAAAGAGTGTTTATTGCTTAACACAATCTGGTAGAAAATGGTATATGACTGTGAAAGGTGAAGTAGAAAAATCTGGATTCATACAACTGACAATTGTGTGTTCATTAAAACTGTTGGTAAAAATATTTTTATATTATGTATGTAGATGATTTAGAATTTTTTTCTAACAATGATGGGATGTATCAAGAGTTTGTAAGTAGTATCGAAAGCATATTTGTGGAGCATGAGAACAAAACCGGTAAGTTTTTCTCGGTTAAACTAATGATATTGGTTTATGCCAGTCAGAATATATTGAAACATTATTAATTAAACATAATCTAGAAAAATGCAACAGTGTTAAAACTCCAATTGTAAGAGGAGAAGATAAGGGTTTCCCTTCCACAAACGAACTGATTGATATCCCGATGTAGCAAGAAATAATTGGTGAATTTTTATATTTAGCTAACAGAATGCGACCTGGTTTATCATTTGTAACAACATGCTTGTCACTATTGAATTATAAACCAGAAAAAAAGTTCTATAATTTGGCTAAAAGAGTTCTAAGATATTTAATGGGTTCAAAAGAAAAAAATGTTTTATGACAGTAAATTTGGTTTTCTTAATTTTCTACGAATACGAACATACGAATTTATTTAACTTTCTACTTAGATGACACATCCTAGTATGGTCATTTGTGGTTAATTTGATTTTTTAAAAATAATATATGGAGCATTTGGAATATTAAAGAGTTTCGAGTTGATTTTTGCGTATTTAAATACTTTATTCTGTGGCTGATTTGCTAGAAACTAAAAATTAACTTGAAACTAACTAGAAACTAAAAATTCAGTAATTCGATGCTAAGGAGTTAAGGCTAGTTGGGAGAATGCAAAAAATGGCAAATCCTTCTCTGGTGGTGTGATTTTATCAGGTAATTCATTAATTTCCCGGAAATGTCATTAAAAAAGGACCAGTCTCTCAACATATGAAGATGAGTTATTAGCTATTTTCGAAATATGTAAAGACATTATTTGGACGGTAAACTTATTAACTGAGTTAAATTGTAAACAATTTATAAATGAAGTAAATTCAGATGGTCAAGCAGCAATTCAGTGGATTAAGTGCACTAGGTCTTCAATTAAATCCAGATATACGAACTTGCATTTTCATTTTATGGACGATTTGTTGCAAGACAGTGTAAATTAAAATATGTTCAAGCAGAGTTTTTGATTGCTGATTTTCTTACAAAAGCTATAAATGAAGAAAGGCTAAAATATCCTGTGGAAATGTTTTCAATTGTTTTTTAATCTGATAACTTTTGTATTGCTGTGTGTACTTAATTTTTTATGTACATTATTATAAATGATCGAAAAATATCACTCGTTGGAGGGGTGTGTTGAGATGAAGTGTGCGAACTATTTTTCTCGCGCAGAAATATCTGTGTGATTAAGCTTCTGGCTCCGTTCCCGGGCATTCCTCCCGCGAACTTCTCACCCTGATGCTGTGTGCGTAAACGTTAATGACTGCGTTATTTTCTTGTCTACGTCTAACAAAGGTGTTGTCTCCAAGAAATATGCTGAAATTTATTACAAATTAACAATAGATTCCGATACTGAGGAAATTCATTTTTAGTTTGTATTTCATCCTTTTTGAAATTAAAGACTTTTTTTCAATAACTTAAATATATCTTACTAATTTAATATGAAAGAGAAAATATCACTTTAAATTTTAAAAAAATATTACTTTGGGCTGGCATATTCTTTAAAAAACGCGAAATTCCTTAAATTTACAACACTTTTGACCAGTAGTGTATATCAGATTTGAAATGCAATTTTGTGATTGAAATTGTTGTCGTAAAAGTATCAAATTTCAGCTTCAATAGCTTGGTGAAAAAGCGTTTAAAGCAGTGTCAAAAGTGTGAGAGTATCAGGGATACCATATTAACTTTAAGAACAGGTTTTCGGTAAATATCACCACCTAAATCTGTTTATAGATATTTAGCAGACGATTCCTTTTCAGACATTTTATAACTGATGCTATTTTTATTTCATTTAAAATATTATCAAAAGGTTAAATGCAAACGGTCTTTTATTTGATAAACAAATTTTTATTAATATTATTTCGTTTATTTTTTGTATAATAGTTGATGAACAATTGTAAACCCTTTGGAATCTAGCAGTGCTTGTAAAAATGCTGTGAAGTTGAAAGAATAAACAAGCCGATGGAATTCTAAAATACTTGGAGAATTATTTTAGTTTGAAGAATTTAAGACGCTTTGCAAGCTATAGATTGAAGCTTAAGAAAACGAGTAATTTTCTAGAAATTATACAAAACACAATTAAGTTTCCACAGTAATGAGTTCTGGTACCGAAATAAAAGATGAAATTTTAAAAATTATTTGCATCTGAACAACTTACTACTCATAATGAGTTAACTTAAAATGTCAGATGATGAAAGGATGAAAACATATTTTGCCTTACAAAATGCACAAATAACGCATATATTTCTTTATGAGCCTAGGTATAACACTCGAAACAATTAGGAGATATTGTGAGATCAGTATGGAGCAATTATATAAACGACAATTTTGAACAAAGAGGTTCAAAAGGAAATTTATAGTGTTTAAAAAGTAGAGAACATGCAAATTAGAATCTATGCATTTATATTAGTTGCAAACAGCATTCCTTCGGTACGAGGAAATAAAAAACAATTATATGAGAGGAATATTTTGTTATAGTGAATGCAATGACTCAGCAATAGCATATAGAAGAATCGGTAACTCGGAGCGCTATTGAATCGTTTAGAGGTGGGCCAAACACATCCTGTTGTAGCGCAAGTGTTAGCACTTTCTCAAAGTGCGATTTCCAGAATATGGAATCGGTTTTTGGAAACTTAAAAGGCTCATTGAAAATCAAAACAAGAACTTACATTTGCGAAAACACAAAATTAAGATGGATATGGAACATTAATTGCCTGGAGAAAGCGCAACGTGAATGCCAATTTATTTCAACAGCACCTTCAGAGCGCTACAGGTACCAATTTGGACTCAAACCATTCGAAGCCGTCTCTGGAACGTGGGTTTGTACGTTCGCAGACTTATAAATTCTGTTTCTTTAGCAGTACCAAAAACAGGAACATCTCAGATGGGGATGATATGAGTGGAGCAATATGCTCTTCACTGGCGAGTCCCTTTTTAGTGTACAATCTTACAATGGACAGATTCTTATAGCAAGAATCTCGAACTAGGAAAAATCTCGCATTTGTGCATGAAAGTGCAAGAAGTTTGGTGGAGGTGGAGTGATTTGTATCTATGACTGAATCCACTGTTCATTACGAGAACTGGAGCACTAACAGCTCAGCGATATTGTGACGACATCCTCAGATCTGTTGTAGTCTTTTGCGCTGCCACAATCGGTGATGAAGTCATTCCTGTTGGTGATAACATCAGGCCGCATCGTGTTCAGCCGGTGGATTATTTCCTTTGATCGAAGATAACTCTCTGAATAGATTGAATATCCCCCAGATATGTACACAGTGGGACAAATTTTGGACAGTCTGGGTAGAAGGGTTACTTGTCGCGCATCAACTACAGAAACAAAACAGCCTCTGATAAGTTCTCTTCCACAGGAGAGGAATATAATATCCCAGCTGCTCGCTGATAACGGAGGTTTGTGACATTGCTTTCCGCCAGGGGAACCATAACCGGTATTGAAAACCCTTTTCTATCCGAGAAATCATTTGTTCTCGTTTGCGTATTATACGTAAATTTCGTATTAACCGCTTAAGTGCTGAAGAAAACTTACGTTTACGGCAAGTGCAGCGCAATAGTGCTTCGCCGCACTCAAACGGTTAAAAAACTCTAACGCTAAATGTCCTCAGTAAAATTTAATTACTTCTTATTTGTTAATCCTACCCCTTTCCTAACATTTTACAGCATCTAAATCTAATAAAGTTATATATTCACGAAAAAATTTCCTCATTCGTAATTAATGTCCAAATTCATAACATCTCCCAATTGTTTTGAGCAGTGTAGTCAATTTTCAGTGTCTAACCTTAGTAGTTTTTCATGCAAGAAAATGAAAAGACATCGTCCCTTTCTTCTGAAAAATTGCAGGAGATGACAACCACTAAGCTACAATTGATATGCGCCATCAGTTTTTATGAATGAAACAACCACCTGTTGCCATTTCCAGTTTCAATAAGATTTTGTTTAATTTGTTGTTAGTTGTTACATTTACACTAACATAATTTTATCGATTTAAAATATATTTTTAATTTTGCATTTTTATCTTGTACCTACAATAAAATTAAAGGTAATATTAAGACAAACTAACGAAGTATCAAACTCAAAACATTATCATGAACGACGTTTCGAGTTGGAGGCCCAAATTCTTGCAACTTCCCTCTTTCGTCGCTAGGAGCCTAGAATTCTGTCTCGATAAATTCAGCAGAGTCACTTTGCTACAGGTACAAATGAAAAAACGCCGTTTCGTATTTAAAGAGCTTTAAAATACTTCCACGTAAACTAACATACCGTGAAAGGATATTTTTTGACAAATCACGAAGCATTTTTTATGAGTTTGGTCTTTTTACTAAATTTTTTTTCAAAAATAATCATATGTGGGCTATAAAACTAAACATTTTAAGTTTATTTGCTCTTGGAAGTAGCTCAAAGCAGCACAACTTGTATTTTTCTACAGATCTCGCCGAGTTCCGAGGGAGAAAGTGACTCGTTACTGATACTCGTTCTTCCAGAGAAAAATAAACTTCAAAACATCAATTAATTTGATACACTTGGTTGAAGTATACATATATCATTAGTTTTAGACTAATCATGTATGTAAATCGTTAAATAGATGGAATTAATTATGTTCAATGGGTTCATTGAATTAATTCAGTCATGTCAACCAACTTGATTTAACTACATTTTTCGCAGGAAAAGGACGATAAAATAATAGCCGCAGTAATATACTCAATAAAAATAGAGCAATCTGATTTTTTTAGATATATTTCAGTGAGAAATAATTGTCAGTTGGTGAGAAGCAGCAAAATAATTCCGGTTATAAAAGCTGAAAATCGCATTCATTTTTTTTTTTTGCAAAATTTTTCAAAAAGAAGAGTTAGAGTCATTATCGAAGTATCTTGAACATTCTTATGAAGTAATTCAAATCGGCTCAATGTTTGGGGCTGGGGAACTCGTAGAATGTTCTTTTACAGAATGTTCAAAACATTTTGTCTTTTCGATTTCTTTAAAAATGGTGGATGGCAGAATGTAGAAAATCGTTGGTGAACATTTGGAAGTCATGAACTTTTGCACGAAATATTTAAAATTAGTCAATTTGGTAGTTGTGTTGCAATATTTTTCTGTTGCGAATATGCAGAGAAATTTTATTTTTCAGACTTCTCCCGAGAATGAGAAGATATGATGGACAAATAAATGAACGCAAATGGGAGTTATGAGCTTCTGTATGAAATAAGACATCTTGAAATTGGTTCAGCGATTTCAGGTTAAGGAATTCTGTCGGAATGCTTTCATCATTATTTAAATGCATAGATGGATAATGAATAACCAATTTCGATAGCATGTATAAAAGGAAAAAACTTTCGTTTTAGTTTGATTGGAAATATCACAGATGGCAGCACGAGTCAAATCACCAATTCTGAAAAGAGGAGAAAATAGAGACAAGAGTACACGACAACAGTAATAGTAAAAATTATGAGCATAATTTAACTAATGATTTTTGTATTAACAAAATAGACAGAATTTTAGATTATAATCCATGAAATTCGAATGTAATGTCAAGAGAAATTCTAGTGTAGCGAAATTCAAAGTGCAAGGGCAGCAGTCAAAAGAAGAAACATGACTTTTCTTTCCGGTATTTAAACTAATGCACGTAGGCAGACAGTAATATTTATGAACAATATCGTCTGAATCTACCTTAGTGCTTATTGAAATTTAATAATTTGTTCAATTTTATGATTAAAGAAAAGTTGTATAGTTATAAGAAAAGTTTTTCTCTTTCTCACAATCCATGGGCCGAAATGGAAGAGAAATTGTTTATTGCTCATCGTTAATTTTCTATCGATGTGGAGCATTTAAAAAAAACATTTCTCGCCAGTGGGAATAGCGAAAAATAAATCTAAGATACAAAAACAGAGAGATAAGTCAAAAATTACATCTCACTTTCTTTCAAACTTTGAGTCCAAAAACGTTGCGACTTGTTTTATATGAACATATTCACCTGTCATTTCCTCTTAACAAGTGGCTAATTAGAATGATATTAAAGAAAAGAAAAATTTTATTCACAACACTTCGAGATGAAACGAAAAAAAAAAAAAAAATACAAATATTCATCTCACATTTTATTCTTCGAGATGTTTCAGTGCTTTCATAGGAAATGAAAATTATGAAAGGAGCAGTTTTAGTCCCAATTTGCAACATTTTGTCGATAAATATAAGTTTAGTTTTCATACAATTTAGAGATCTGAATAGGTTGAGCCATGTTTAAAAAACGCAAATTCACCCAATATAACTTTTTTGAACGCTTATTCTTAAAACAAGAGTGCTATTAAGTTTATAATTCTGTCAAAACACACAAAAAATGATACATATATATAATGATATTTTAAAACTTGATTTAATCCTATTTAATTTCTTTAGCTTAATTCATTCCCAAATTTTCTCTTATTTCCTGATCCCATTCCATTTTTTCTATTTAATTAGATCAACTGAAGCCTTGTAAAAATATTGCGTCGTCAGTTCTACGTGCCGAGTGAAGTGATAGATCGCTGATGTAAAAATACTCTTCTAAAGGATTCCTGTTTTTCTCTTGTCAAGGTCAATACGTGTGAGGATTCCGGTCAAAATTTGACACGGTCAGATTTATAAGAATATCATGGTATATTAGGCCAAGAATACATGATCTCGTTCTTTTTTTACCTTCTGGTTTTGCGCAGTGCTGTTTGTACGTAATGCGTGCCTCTCGAGGTGCAATAAAACGAACTTAAAAATTCGACTCGTCTTCTCCCTGATTTCGGCCAGGACTCCACCTTCTAATTGAACACAAAATTATATATGTTTGCGCACGCACACACCATTCGTCATAGAAGAAGTTTTTAAATTTGGAACGTGTATACCTTTTGGACCGGGAATGTGCACCTCTGATTTGTTTTTTCGAGTTTTTTAAATTCGGACTTCAACAAATTTTGGAATTTTTTCGCTATAACTTCTGAAAATATTACAGCAAAAAAAAAAAAAACAGATTTTTACATCATGCTGAAGATTTAAATAATTATCTTTTTAATGATAATATGTTTAACAAATGTTTAATAACGTTAAATGTTTCACAAATTAAATTTCTATTTTTAATAAATTTTATTAAAAATAG
>JAOUZG010047904.1:688770-729906 GCA_026289955.1 Argiope argentata
CAATAGCATGTTTGTATTCGGTTAATATGTGTGAGCTAATTGTAGGAATACAATAAAAATTGAATTCTGCTATCGCAAATTTTAGGTTACCATGTGAGAACGTTTTCTAATGTTTTTTAAGTCATTGTTTGTCTTAATTAGCTTGTATATATTAACCGAATTCAACCTTTTGAAACAACACGTGACTGTCAGATTAAAATAAAAATTAGATCGGAAAATGAAAACTTTTTTCGTCTCAGAATCTGTCTAGCTTCAAACTATTTGTCTGAAAGCCACCTTTTTTTCTTTCGTAAATGTGATTTAAACTGATTTGAAACGGTCACCTGACAGTTTTGTTGCAAAATAATTAATTTTTGGAAAATCAATATTCCCTCTCTCCCGCCTTTATCTGTCTTTGAAAATCTTTCGATTTCTAAAACATTTTTTACTAGCAAAAAAAATTAAAACTGAAAGTTAAAAAAATATACATTATAATATATCGAAGTTTCCGTGTTGATTTCCGTTTTCTGTTTTGTGCATATTAGGACTATAGCTTTTTACGGCACTGGCCTTTTTTGGCCAGAAAGGAAGATCGGATACATTGTGGATATTCATGTCAAGTTATAAATTTTGTTAGTTTTTAACTTTAACTTATAACTTTTAAGTTATAACTTTTTATTTATCATTTTCTAACATCCTTAAAATTGGTAATGCAAAGCAATTTTCAGTTCATGCATTCTGTGACTTTAAAAGTCTCACGCCAAAACTACGCCATGTTCTAATGATGCAGTGTATACATAATGATATATTTTCTAAAAAATAAATGAAGACAATAATTTATATGATTATTTACGATACATTTACGATATTTACATTATTAATTCAATAAATCGGTTTAATTTAAAGCAAATAAGTTTTAAGGTACATCCTTTCAATTCAGGGATGATGTGTAACGCAGATACACGATTTAAAGTGATTTAAATGAAGTAAATAATTATATTTTATGTAACAAGGGTCAATAAAGGACGAGGTGACAGATCTCTAATAAATGAAGGATGTTACATAGATCCTCTACTCATTGAATCATATTAAACCTTTAGGTTGCGGGAACCCAAACTCGGAAAAGTTCCTGTGAATGCGGGCATTCAGTGAAGAAAGATAACAGATGCTTTCCCCTTTTTTAGCTCTTCAATTTCGAGCTCCCGCAGTGTTAATTGGTCATCTGCTATCTCAGTTTTAACCAGGTTGCTTCTTTGCGGTTTTACTAAGTCTGGCCCCTAGAAATAGCTTTTTATCGCAGTTTTTTTCATCTTCTGAATTGTTTACTAATTCCGCATAAAATAATAATAAATTAAATTTTATGATATTAAATAACCTATAAATAGGCTAACTGCCGTACAGTTATTTAGCACATTAAACAAATTGTTGTCAATTTTTCAATCATATTTGTGATTAAATAAAGCCTTCTCAAGCCTTACTGAAGCTGTCAATTTAATTCCTATAAAGCTTGAGCACATCATTGTGAATTTTAATTTGTTTTTCTTCTAACTCATTTATCTTTATTAAATGTAACGATGTATCATGTATAAATACCGTACTTGATTTTTTAAAAATATTTTTATTTCTTTGCACAAAACACAGATAACAATCATTTGCTATATTGTAAATTAAATGTATCTGCATTTAAAGTTGATTATCTGCTATTTTGCAGATTTGAATTTTTTAATATTAATATATTGAACTCATAAAGTCGAATATAATTTTTATTCCTAACATATTTCGATCGGTTTTTGATATAAATTACTATTAGCATTTCTCTGTTCTACTGTCGATTCTTATAACTTATAGTGATTTTTTTCCGAGAATTTCAATTGCTCATAACATTGTTATAATTCTGAAAAGTACGCTCTATTTTCTAAACAATTAATAACCGATTTATAACGAATTTTTTCTACATAAAAAATTATTAATTTGTAGGTAATAACCAGACTGAAGACGATTAATTTAAACAAAGTAAGATTATATATGTTTTATTCAGAATTTGATGTATAAGATTTCATTGCTGTAAAATTATATTAAAAAGTAGTTATAAAAAAATCTTTAATAAATAAAGCTAGCATTCTAAATGATCAGAATTTGTTATTAATTACAAATATTTTTGCAAGTACATTATTTAGATTATCTTTCAGAAATGCTTAAAATTAAATCTAGAATTCCTGCCTTTTTTTAAGTGGTCACTTTATTTTGTTTCAGTACAAATATTTCTGGAAAATTTTAAATGTCTAGTAACTTTTCAATGAATTAAAATGAAGGAATAAAGATTTTAATATTTCTCTTCGGATTTTGGAATGCCTAAAAAGCTACTAATTATTATTTTTGATAGATTTTGAGAGCCTCTTCCAATGTTTTAAAATTAGAATTATAAATTTTAATTAATGTTTAATTATAGGTAATAAAAGCAGCTGTTGCCATTAATCATGAAAAATAAAGATGAATCTCACAGTTTGCTTAAAAATCAAAACCCAAATTTGTTTTTAGCACGAATATATCGTTCAAACATTAAATTTTAAAGCTAAGAAATTGTAAGTCGTCATTTTTTTAATATTGCATTAAAATTGTACGTTAATGACTGGGAAGTATATATGCCCGAGGTTCCAGTCAGAGAGGAGTAAGCAGGCTTGAAGATAAAACAGTGTTTTGTCACTTTTCAATGTAAAATATAATGACAGGGCGAAAAAAAACCCAATCCAAGGTTCAATTTAGTTTTTCTGCACTGTGACGAATTGGGATCAAAGATGTGACAATTTATCTGGAACGCCAATAATCTTCACTAAACCATTCTATCAGAAATGAAATTTCAAGTAATTCTTGATTCAAACATTTATCATTCGAATAAAATTATAAACGCATATTGTTACAAAACCATAAAACTTTATTAAGTTAAAGAATTAATTATTTAAAATGTTAAAAAAATTAAGGGGGAAACGAATAATATTTTCAATCGACTACTACTAACAAATGAAGTTATGCAAACTCATTCTAGAGCTCTTAGGAGTGTTACTTAAAAAATGTCGCCAAAGCAGGGTTCACAAAACTCACGGGGGCCAACAGTGATTACAACTACAGCTGGACGAAATCTCCTGACCCTAAGGCGGCAAAGCACGAAAGAGAAGGGAGTTTTATGAGGCAATTACGGTTCACCGGGAAGTTCAAGTGGGGGAACGAAATTCAAACTCGTTGCTGGTACAACAGTTGTACCGACCCGTAAGGAAAGGTAAAAAAAAATATTTTTACAACTGTTGTACCGCCCGTAAGCTAGAGGTTAACAAAATGTTATTGTGACACTAATATTTTAAATAAAAAGAGTTGTGGCGCAATTAATTAAATCAGTTACTAAAACGGACTGATTTATGGAAATTAGATTACCGCCATTCAATAAAAACGACGATTTAAAATCACTTTACAGAGCGTCGCTAAAGCGATACACCAATCAGAGACCAGGGTTTCTTAAGGCTAATTGGCTTAAGATTACAAAAATTTACTCAGAACTTCGCAAAGCGGCCAGATTTGATGGCAGATAACCGAAACATCGGACCCCTCTCCTCAATCAAAAGGCGGATTCATTAGTGAAGAGGGTAGTAATTATTTTTTATTTTAAACTTAAAATTCTTTAATTTACAAAAATATACTAAAAATCAAAACAAAATTCGTGATTAATTTATCATTCTTTTGTTTTGTCACACGAATAAAAAGAGCATTTATTACATCGATAACATGAAAAGCATTCATGAAGTTAAAAAGAATATTAAAGATAACGAAATCAACTTTTTTTTATTCGCTATACCTCCATTATACATAAATGTATGAATTGCTTGCATGTTTTGATTTTTTGTTCAATATTTGTTTTGTGTCTGCATTTGTTCTTTCAGTGGGAGTGTGAAAGCAAGAATATGTTTTTTTTTTTTTTTTTTTTTTTTTTTTTGCCGACGTAAGAAATTTTTTTCTACCACTCTTTTTAATTTTTCTGTTTCCATTAACATTTAATCATTATTCAAAAGATTTTGTAACAACAAAATTTAAAATACTGAGTCACTGCTGCACTGTGTATGATAGCGCTAAAACATTTGAAAAAGTGTGATTCACGAACCAGCTTAATAGGAATTTCTGTGTTTCTTTGTTGAAGAGCTCATTCTATTTTATAGAAAAGCTGTTTTACAGCATTCCTTAAAATTTATAGAGTCTCTATTTTCCGCATTAATTATAAAGATATCTCTCATACCTTTAGGAAGGGAGAACATCACAATTCTGAGCCCAATTCTTCCCACCTAAACCTCTGCTCCCCCCTGAAAATATCTGACACATTTAGGAACAAAGAAATGAAACTAATCGTTTTAAAACTGAATCAAATACCTGCGGCCCCATAATAATCCTTATAAATTTTTGAAGTTAAAATATTTGGTATTTAATGAGTTAACTCTAAAAATTATTATTATAGGATACAGGATATACAGCTCTGGTTAAAAGTTATTACCGCAGACCAATGTCACAGTCTCGACTGCATGCGAACAGGGAGCGGTGTCACAATCATCGGTCAGTGCTTGTGACACATCTCGGGTTTCAATGCTGAACTAAGGATCTCCTCAGCCATGCGGTTATGAAATGGAAAGCACAATTTATAATTAGAAAAACCAAGAGATACTAAATAATATATAAGATCAGTTATATTTAAATTCCTTTTAAAGAAACTAGAAGATTTATTATTTAAAATCAAATATTGCGTCAATAACTTTTATTTTTAATTTAAACAGTCTGCTCTCAATGACGTGATACGTGCTGCCATCTTTCGAAATGAAAGTAATACAGAACGAAACGGTGAAAAGATTTTCATTAATTATTATATTCTTTTGATTCAGTTTCTCCCTTCTCAAGTCCTACAAGGGTATTCGTGCTACAAAAATTTATTTAAAACTATCTATGTATCCGGAGATAACTATATTTCGGCCAACGATCATTTTTAATTTCTCGTATACGAAATATGTGAGAAACTATAATCGTCAAAAAAATCTGGCAAGTTTATGTCGCTATTCTGAAGAGTTTCTAGGTTCCAGAAATCCAGTGAGCTCAGGAAATGCATTTTTCGAGTTACGATTATGTCTGTCTCTCTATGGACACAATAACTCAAAAAGCTTTTTGCGCAAGGCTGTTAAGTTCTTCGAATTTTTTTAAAGAGTAAATTTGTGAATTGTAAATCTGTGTCAAATTTTAAACTAAGTCCTTTAAAAGGAGGGGGGGGGGGTCACCTTCTTGTCTGTACTTTGGTTTTCATGTAGAAATATAAAGGTTCCAGTTTAATTAAATGAAATTTGTCTCACAGTTTTACCCTCTAAATTATAGATAAATGTCATTGAAACAGATTTTGAAACAGATCTGTCAAAGTGTCTGACGGTGGTTTGTATCTTCTCATGTTCGGAAGCAATAATTCAAAAACGTAATGATTTCGGTGAATGAAAATGGAGGTGGAAGTCAATGGTAGGTTTCCATGGGCCGTAAAAACCACCGGTTTTCAAAATACGTATTAGACTTCCTACTATCTGCATATTAATTGCATGGTAGTGATTAATAGCCAAAAACATTGCTAATGACCGAATATTAGACTCACGCGAAATATTAATATTTGTTACTATTGTTTGCCACTGAAACTTAATTAATATGCAAATACCAGTTTTCTTTCGTATATTGCGAAGCTCCCAATTTTCACATACGGAACTTTGAAAATAAAAAGTTGAATACCGGTGGATTCACAGTATTTTCTAAAGTCCATAATTTTTGAGAGAAGGAAAAAAATAATACCTCTAATAGAAAGCTCGCGAGAAAGATTTGGGAAGACAACTCCTGCTGATACATTTTCCATTTTAATAGGGCGAGATATTTGAATACGGCATGAAGAGGGTGAAAAATGTCACAAACTCTTAACTTACGCTTACTCCTACCGCTCAAAACCATCCTTAACTGTCACTCTGTTCTCTAAATCGCCTACTTCGGGCCAAAATAATGAATAAATAAATAATTTTAAAATTTAAAAAATGAGCAAAACTATTTTATTTCTATGGGATAAGAGTGTCTACTCAATGTAGTGGCATTTTAAATTGAACATCTTTTGATCCAAACACGTTTTGAAGACATAATAGATATGTTTTCTAAAATGGGGGTCGGAAATAAAAACTTTAATACATAGTAAAATGTTATTAATTTACCAAAAATAAGTTTGGCGGAGTAAAACAAATACTTACTAAATAATATCCTTACATTTTCTAAATTAGAAGGCCAATTCCATTCATCTCTACATAAAAAGTGAAAAAGTACTTCAAAAAATGTGACACCTTTTTAATGAATGATCTTGAGGAGTTCAGTTTCCTGGAACACAAACGTTCCCAGAGGATCCCATTCCATCTGGCCACACCAATGGGAGAGAAAAACCGCACCCTGAAACGAGTGGCGGAAAGGTACTTCAAAGCGGCGGTTTCTTTTGCGACTCGAGTGATGCTCTCTTTCTCGGTGACTTTTTTCCCCGCTCACCCTCTCTTTCCTCTGGGGTCGAAAGGAGCTCATTTCAAATACTTTCGAGGGGAGGAATTGTATAGAATGCATCGAGTGTGCTCTATGAAAGTTTTTTTATTCAAAGAAACCTCGTCTTATAGACTGAAAATCATTTAAGAACCTTCGGGAATTATTATTTGCTGGGGAGTATGAAGTTGGAAAGCACATTAAGCTTGACATCTGATACCATTTATTTAGAAAAAAATAATGTATAAAATCAACGCGTCTAGAATGAACTGTTCAAAAACAATCCTGTCTCTTGGAAAAATTCATTAATTCAATTATATTTCTATCCATTTTTGGCAAGTGGTTGGCTAAGAGTACAACTCAGCCTCAAAAGGATTAATTTGATCGTTACAGATTTTATAGCGATTCATGCGTTTAGAATCAAAGTTGTCTAATGTTATAGTCGCATTTGTATCAGGTTTTAGCAAATGGTACAATTCATTTTCAAAAATTGAATTTCACGGTGACAAATAGTATAAAGGTAAAAGCAGTTACCCCCCCCCAAAAAAAAATAACTCTGCCTAATTTAGAAGGAATTATTTAATAAAATTACGCTTGTATTGAAAGCTATGTGCCACTGATAAAAATTTTTCTTATAGTAAACTTGATACATATAGAGGAGATTCTTTATGGTACACGAGGAATACAAATGCACCATTTTATATATAAAGGAATCAATTGCATCATTGTTTCAATTTTCCAAAGATTTTCTTGGGATCTATCAATTACTTATCATATACGTTTTAATTTTTTTAAATTGCAGTGGCAGATTAAAATTTTGTCGCACAAAAACCGAATTGTTCATTCATCTCAATCTTATCTCTTTAGTTATACAAAGGATGAGGGAATACTCTTTGAAAACATAAATTAATAAAGATTAAAATGAAATCTGCTACGCATATTTCAATGTATCACGTCAAAACATAATTTCTCGAACGGCCAAGCACCACGTGCTCATACAAATTAAATTATATTTTCATTCCTTTTAATTGTTTCATTGAATGAGTCCCTTTAGTACTGCAAACGATAAAAAAAAATTTCTCGCTTTTATTGTTTAAAAAAATGTCACATTTCCTATTTATTTGATTTCGTATAATCATGGGCTCAAAATGATACTCTTCTAGACTATAATTGCTGTAGTCATTAACTTATTTTTTTAATCAGAGCTTTTGTAAATGCAATGGCAACGCGTTATTAAAAGCCGATTTTTTTGAGATGCTCGTGCAGATAATAAAATTTTTATTTTTCGCCAACGGATTTTTTTGACGCCATAAACCTTATCCCAAAAACAACATTATGTTTCTGACTTGATAAAAAGCAAAATTGAGAAGATATTTTCCTTTCATACGCATTCTTATTTTATCGCATGCAAAATATGCAAAGAAAAAAATCGTAATCGGCAAGATAAAAAAACTTTCCATAATTTGATACATTCCCAAATTTCAAACTTTGCAAAGAACGAAAAATTTAGTTTTATGATTTTTCGACGCGACAATAATCATTATGATTCAAAAGTATTTTCAGCTGTACGGAATGAAATTGAGTAATAAGTCTTCACTGTCACTTTGTAGATTTTGGACCAATTTTCAATGAAACCCAATCAAAAAAGTTCAAATGCAAGTTAACACGAATAAATACAAAACGCAGATAGATATATAACCAAATAGAACTAAATTATGCTTTGAATGATGCTGACGACTATTATTTTTTCCAGAGTCACAGAAACGGAAAGAAGACAGCAAATTGAGCTTCGACTCCCGATACGTCTTTTTTGAATCAGTAGAAGCGGTGCGCCAGCTTTCTGGCGCAGAGGTAGCGCGAGTACCCGTTCGGGCATGGCTGCTCTGTGGGCTACCTGTTAGGTGTGTGACTGTGCCCCCTGGTAAAAAGGGGCTGTGCAAGCAAATGTGTGGTGAGTGTTTAGCTCAGTCCAACTCTTGGCCCCAGTTGGCACTACTTCAAAAACAAGAGACGCTTCTTTCGGCTTACATCTGCTGCTGTATCAGCGGGGACTTGTCCAATAGTGCCATAAGTAACAAAAACAACAGAAGTGGCCCTTCATAGAGAAGTGTCGTACTTAAAAGTTGCTAAAAGTTTTAATAACCTTTGCGTTCCTTGAGTAACGAGTCTCAGTCGGGTTTAGTAAAACAAATGTTGCTACATTTTTTTAATGCAATGTTACGACAAATACAGTTTCGTACATGCGTGGATCAGGATATAGGAAATATGGATCAGATGTATTCCGTATTGAACGCTTTCCCACTGATTACCCCTGAGGCATTACAGTGGCCGCAATAAGTCCACCAGTCCCAGACATATTTCCCGATCCGGAATTGATTCCAAATTACGTAACAGACCATCCTTAAGCCACATTTTATGTATCTCAGTGATTTTTAGATTTTGGAGTCCTTTGTTCTAATGTGATGCCTATTGATCCCGATGGAATGTCTGCAGCGGAGAATGACAGAAATAGGACTCTTTTTCTGCTGGCGTTATCCCCAGAACCTGAACACTGTTTCACCGTTGGAAGAACTGTGGCCATTACCAGATGCTAGAATATGAAAAGGATGGACGGAACAAGAGGCAAGCTGCTATTTTGACAAACACTCCCCACGAAAGATGCACTTCCGGCAAAAAACAAGCCCTAATGACAAATAGATTAAAAACAACCATGAAAACCAGGACAAAAAACTGACTAAATAAAAAATCAAGAAAGCAATCTTAAAAATAGGAAACTGGCAAAAGAATGAAATTCGGAAGAAGAAAATGAAATTTCGAAGGCAAATCTTTCCTTCCGAAAGTGAAGAAGATCACTAGGTGTCTCTCGATGGTGAAGAAGGTGTTGATACCAACTGTGATTTGATTGAGGACTCCGATTGTTTGAATTTAGAAAAAGACCTAGAGATCAAGAATTTTGTATTAGTAAAATTTCAAAACTTTCCGTTGCTTTTAAACCAAAAGGAGCCCCCTACAACTGAAAGTGAACTTTCTCAAAAAATGCTCTAAAATCTCCAATGCATCTATTTTTTCCGATAAGGTTGAAATAGCAATTATTTCAAGGGCTGAATTAAAATGGTTCGGTCACGCCTCTGAATATCGATGCAACAAAAGAGATAAAAAAAAAGTTTTTGCAATTTGAAGCCTCTCTCAGCTTATTGTATCTTTATTAAATGTTTCTAAATTCAAAACTGAAATAACGATTTTTAGTTAAATTCAATTATTTAAACTTTATTTCAATAAAAGCTCATAATTAAAAATACCCAAAAAAATTATTTTCGAATAAGTACTGCGATGTAATGAAGAAAAACACTAATCCATAATACCAACCTGCGTAACGTGGTGAGTAAACGTTCCTGCACCCCGGAGCAGGTTGACTTGGATGGAATTATCACATCCAACTCGATATTGCTATCCTATTTTTTAACCAATTTGTTATTCATTCTGCTTCATACTAGTCAAAGGATGCAAGAATGTGTTCGAACCTGCCCTGTTCGCATATTCCCATTCCCTGCCATATTTCGTGCGGGGAAGAAAATCGAGCAACATCATTGGTTCGCACCGCCGCGCACTCTGCCCAGGGAGGATGAGTTATTATAAACAAACTTCGAAATAGTTTCAGTTCAGATTGCCAGTACTGATTCCCCGTCGTGATTTCTGAAGAACGAGTTTGTGGTCTTGCCTTTGCCATTTCTATCTGTCTTTTTATTTACAAATTTCTTCTTTTTACCCATTATTTTTCGACTAAATGGAATTGCCTGCGTATAATTGTATGGACATTACAACTAAGAATTCACATGGGATTTCGAAAACGAGGTGGACAAAAACAAAGAAGTAGTTTCCATTAGATGCCGCTTCAAATCCATGGATGATATCAACGAATGGGCGGAAGAATGTGGAAACTAAACGAATAGTGGAGCAGTAGAAAAACGCGTCCTTCAGCAAAAATATGTTTGTTGGGTAAGTTGAGTTTATTATTTAATTATTTTTTGCTTTAAATTTTAAATGTATATTTTTCTCCTCAGGGTGGATTCATATAAAGTGCTTTTTATTGGCTTTATAGTTGGAAAAATTTGTATGCTGACCTAGTTCCATCAATAAGATGCCATTTACCAAAAATAAGAAATGAATTTCAAAAAAATGCTGAATGTCTTGCCTCTGTTAAGGTGAAAATAAAGCTAAATAGTAAACGCTTGAGAAAGGAAAATGGTTTTATAAGAGTAAGTTAATTTTAATTATTGATTAAAAATTCATGATTTTCAGAAATAAAGGCTTATTAAATTCATATTTTCGATTAATTCAATAAGTTCAGATATTTATTTTGAATTATTTTAAGTTATTCTCTCTGTATTATAAAATAATTAGAGGCGCTGTTTATTACTTTTTTCAAATTTCATTGTTTATTATCTTTACGATATGTCATTATAAATTTCTAGAATTTGACATTTTCCTCAAATTACCGCTATTGGGATGTATGGAATTTTGATTTCTATATTTATCCCAAAAATTATCTGTTTTTAAAAATTTGTCATTCAAAAAATGAATAAAATTAAGTTCTTGATAAGTTTAGTATTTTGACTGAAACTAATAATTTAAGTCAGACTTTCAAAATGAAAATAAACCAGAGTTTATATTTATTCTGACCTTATATTAAACAAATTCTTTATTTGGATAGTTTTTTTACTAATAAATAATTTTAGGAATTAAATCTATAAATCCTCTCACTGCATCGAGTCTTCCTTCATTTGATAGGAGCGTATCGGTTCCAAAATTTGAATCATCTTAGAAAAGATCAGCCAGAATTATCCTTTCTATTCTATTTCATGAACACAGCCTTATAACTACTGAAACTTGAAGATCTCTTCCTTCTAAAGACCTCAGAGAAATGTTCAGTTTGTTTTTTGGTGACTGCGCGGGCCCGCGGTAGCTGGCAAATGCTAGAAAGAAGCTCTACAGATGAAGCCGGATTTTTTGATAAGTGATCTGACCAATAGTACGATTCATATTCTTCAAAGAAGAATTAAATTTTGTTATTAAAAATGGATCCTTTCTTATCTGGGATCTCGAAATGAGCCTGGCATGATCGATATAAGTTGTAAATTCTAATTTTAAGAACCAAATGGGATATTATATTAATGATTTGTCGTATTTATTTAATCATTCCATAAAATGAGTGGCGTGTTTAATGCGTATATTTCACATCTGTGTTTAATAACGAATTAAGACAGTATTAAGATGTATTCATTAACATTTACGTTGTTTGAAAGGGAATAACAATTAAGACCAATATGTTTATGCTATTCTAATTTTGATTTAAAAATTAGAATAGCATAAACATAAAGCTTAGGTGTAATTGCTATATGATATATACTGAGTAATTTTATTTTGATAATTCTAAAAAAAATTTCTGTATTTTTTCCAAAAAAATGCACACATGGTGTTTACAGACATTTACATTGAATAAATGTTACTGTTTAAAAATATACTGTCACCATTATATATTTTCTAACTTCTATGTGTTTGGAAGATCACTTAACACCTATTTTAATTTTTAAAAATCATTATTCTTGCTTGAAGTAACAATAATATTAAGTTATTTGGCACCTGGAGAGGAGATCAATTTATTTTTCGAACCATTTCCATTGGATGCACGCGGACAATAAATTGGAACAGCAACCACTTGAAGGAATCTCCCCCCCCCTTTAACTTCTGAGTTTCATGCTGCAGTAAGGCCATTCTTCAGATTACAACATTCATTCATACAATGATAAAAATTCACAGAAGGAAGAATTGCATGATAAATTGATGCATTTATTTATAGATGGGTTGGAAAAATTCGATTCTTCTGAATAAGGTTTGAAACTTTTGTTAAAAGTTATTATGTAACAAATAAGGAAAATGTTTAGCTTTGTACTGAATCGTAAAAAAATTTGAATCGACAAATAAATTGAAAAAATTAAAAGTTAAAATCTCTGAAATTTTTCTGTTTTTTTTCCTTATTATAGATAAAGGAATTTCAACATTTCGAAAATAATAATGAAATATATTTTTCAAAGCGAAATTTTAACTCTTTCTTCAGATTTTTATAGCTATTTATCGTAAGATATTTCATTAAATAAAGGTTGTCCATAAATGATGTATATCTATCTAAAAGTCGTATATTAGAGAATGTCAAAAGTAAAAAAACTGTGGTGTTAGAATAAATGATGTTAAGATTACAGAAAGAGTGCTCTGAAGTTATGGCTGATTATCCTTGGCCGGAAGAGCGGTTGGAATGACAGAAGGTAGCGAATGAATGAATTGCGGTCGTCTATCTAAAAGGTCGTCTATCGAATTCCCCCAAAAGGAAGCATAACCATACAGAAAATATGAAATACGAACACAATGCTAAAAAAACTTTGCTTAGAATTTTAAAAAATTGAATGACTTTTTATATGTATATCGAGCAAATTAATACGCTTAAATTTATCATTTATTTGCATATTTACTCCATTGGGAATATTCAATTTATAAAATTTCTGAGAATGTTTTTCTTATTTCTGTATTTAGATAATATCTGCAATGAAAGAAAAGTATATTGAGATAGTATCTACGTTGATGGAAATATTTATAGAATTTATTTATGGATAGAAAAACTCTTTTTATACATTATCATTCTATATATTTTACTGATAAAGATGTTTTAGATATCTTTGAGAGGGTTGCTTATTTTTTTTACGAAATTGTATGTTTATATCTTCCATAAACATTTTCTTCATAGAGATTGTTTTTTAAATTCTATGCCATTATTTATATTGCTGCTTAAAAGTGTAATAAATATTTTAGTTTTCAAAATTTTAAAATTAACTGAAAGGTGTATTTTAAATAAAATTACAAAATATAAATTGACTTTTTAAATAGTTAAACTATAGTGTTCTAAATTTCTATTATAGAAAATACAAACATATTTTTTTTCGTATAATGTTATTATTCTCGTAAATCTATGTACTAATTACAAATATAATTTTCTTCATTATAGTTTTCTATGATTTGAATTTCAATTATAAATGTTATATTTTCGTCTCATTCAACTTGTATTTAAATAAGTTTTTGGTGCACATAATTTGTTTAATTTTATATTTGTTGTTATGTCTGAAAATATCGGAATTTTCTAGTGTTAAATAGGTATTTGCGTGATGCATAGGTTAAATAGGCGTTTTTCAAAGGAAATAGGTTGATCGCAAATATTTCAGTAAAAATGAAATATTGTATCTATACAAATATAAATCAGAAGATAGATTTTTGAGAAATTCATGATTTTTACAGGTTTGGTGCATTTCTGAATCAACTATTCCAGATTCTCATTTTTTCATTCTTGACGTTAATAAAATTTTTGTTATACTTTTATAGTAATTTTAATATCTGAAGGATTTAGTGTACAAAGTCAATTATTTTATTGTTCAATTAATCGTACTTATTTTACACCCTAATATTTAGAACGACGCATAAATTTATGAAGATGATTTTTTTCCAAGCCTGAGTTGTATAATTTTATATAATTTAAAATGCAGTCTAATTATAGTAAAATAAACCCTGCGATTTTGATACCATTATTTATAATAAAAGTTTATCACATATTTTAAAATTCTGTGCTTCGAAATTTGTTAAATTTCCTTGCTATTTCTTTATTTTTAGATGTTTTATATTTCATTTACTTACTTTGATAAAAAAAAAACGTACTTAATAAAAAATATCAAATAAGAGCAAGGTGTCTGATGCTTTAAACAGTTTGAATGCTTTTTGTTAGTTTAAATGCTGTGAATATTTAAAGATTCAGTCTATTAAAAATAGCAGAGGAGGAAATAAGTTTATTTTTAACGTTACGTTATATAGCCGCTCGTGTTTATATTTACATTTTCTAATTTAAGTTATACTGCAATTAGATTGCCTATATTTTTACTGAAAAAAGGAATGCTTTGTGGAAAAGAAATTCAATTAAGATTTCTAAATGATTTTAAAACTGCTTTCAGCTGTATTTATATTTTGAAATATTCACAAACCTTTGAGACATTAAGAACTAACAATACAAAAACATATGCTGTGGAAAATTAAATTAGAATCATTGCAAATGTCCAAGATCTTTGACTGTATGTAAATAAAGCAGAAAATGTGTACGTCGGTAGAATAATTAACACATCATTAAAATAAATGGTGCATAGAAATTACGAGTTGATTACTTTTGACTAATATGAAAAATCTTCTAAATATCAAAAAAAAATGATAGGATATTCCTTAAATCTATCATAATATTAACTTCAGATACCCATTAATTTCCTTTAAAGTAAAACTACAAATTTCTACACAGAAATAAACAAGATAAGTGTGCTATTCATCTCAATGTAAAGGTTTTTAAAAACTTATTTCTATATAAGCAGTTTGTTTTTAATGAATTGGTCTTGACGTAAAATTTTTGTAAAATCTAATTTTGGATAAATAATAATGCAAACGATTCGTTTATTAGTTCGCACCACGTGATTGATGCTTTATTTGTGTTTATTGTAAGATGAAGAATATAACTTTTTAATTCTTTCTTTCAGTTTTTAGGAACAATTAATTACTGTAATTCAATTAAATTTCGAAGATAAATAGAAAACTGGCAAAACAGTGGCAGAATAGTTAAGTCTTACTATCCCGTATTTTATCGTCTGCGCTAAATAAAAAAAATTACTCAAAAATGGTTTAACTTTTTTGAATTTGTAAATTTGCGACACAGTAAAATATTTCTTATTTAAGTAACCGAATTGAATTTAGCGTTACTGTAAATTTAAAATTCTTAATTTAAACATATTAAAATATTTCCTGTATGATATAATTCTCACCGAAGTTCCTTCTAAAAAGCAACATTTTTTTTCGTGAATTGCTAATTAAATAATATTTGTATCTTAAATGAATGGTAATTTCTCCCTTGCCATAAAGAATTGTTTTGCAGAGTTTGATGGAAATCAGCCAAGGCGTTTAGGGGAAGATGAGGGGGGACACAGATGCATACACACGACTTCCATTTATATTAAGATGACATTTTATAAATTTGTGACACAGTAAAATACTTTCTTATTTAAGTAATGGGATAATATTCCAAGTATTATTAAAAGGGAAATTTATGAGAAAAAGGGATAGTAAACTACAATGTATGTGTAACTAAGATGTAAAACGTACATTGAATGTTTTGAAATTGAATTTGTTCAATTTAATGCGGTCTAGTTATAAAATGTGCAAAATCAGAGTCATGTCGTAAATCTAAGCGATAGCAAGCATGATGTCACCAGAGAAGCGAATCAATGATAGTGTTCGATTTTCGTCTATACATGAAATCGGGTAGGGAATGAGAATATGTTCCCTGTTCCTCCCTTCCCCCTCATCATATTTTCTGAAGCGGGATGAGGTGCAAGTACTTTAAAAGGGGTTTACTAGAGTTATCTCTTTTCTATTCATCCCTCTTTAATTCTTTATTCTGTGGTTAAAAAGAACGCCCTTGATACCTGGCGATAGAAGGGAGCAACAACGGCAATGAAATTCAAGCGGAATATAGTAGACTCGAGTTAAAAGCTGCTTACGCATCTTTGTACTGTGCTTTGTTGTGGAGCAGCCATTGTGGCATTAAAAAGAGGGAGAGGGATCTTACACGGACTCGTGAAGCCGTCCAGATGATCAGCGCAGAGGCAAATGCAAGAAGGCGAAACTGAGTCGAAATGACTCCCGCATCGTATGCCCGACTCGATGTAGCTCCCCAGCACTTCTATACAATTTGAGTGTCCTCTTAATATTTATGAATCTTAATCAATCTGCTGAAAGTAATTTTGTCCTTTGTCCAGAAAGTCCTTTTCAGCTTTCACGTTCACGGATGGGATAATTTGTCATTACTCAAATTTATTGAACGTTTATCTAATTAGATGACCTCCTTCTCAATCTCTCTAACATAGTTGGAAAGAAGTCATCTAATTAAGTTGATATCGGGGTGCATTTGGATAGTAAGTGTGTCACATGATAATCAAACAGTTAAATCTGTTTCATAAAATTTTTATTTTTCTGCACATGTATCTTGAAAGTGAACTCGTACGGAATCCACGTAGTACGGAAACTTCGAGAATATCCCTTAATCAAGCGTCAAAAAAGTATGGATGTCTCCAAACATCTTTCATGTTATCTATTCCTGCTGTCTGCTCACTCGGACGCTGATGACCGAAATCGAATGGAATGTTTGGAGCGCGTGAGCCGCCATTCAGATGAGAATAAATCTCGCAATTGCTGACTTCTCACCTTTAAAACGCACCTTTCTTTGACTGTAAATCACCAGCCATCCGAGAAAGTGAGTGCCCAGAAAGCAAAGGACTACAGCCACCGACGCTTGATAAAAGGAATAGGATTTTCTTCCTCCGCCAAAACGACCCTTCCCTAATTCGTTTTATTGCGGCAGAAAGAAAAGGTGCAATCAACTGAGCGTTAACGGCAGGAATTTAAGGTGGCACGTTTCCGAAACCCTTAATCGAGATGGGCCTCGAGGACCATTCAGGAGACGTGAAACGCTGAATTGTTTTTCTGTTTATCCCTATTCATGGAATCTTATTTGAAGAAGCTTTTTTTGAAGACTGATAATTCAGATGATTTTATTAAAACGTCCGAAACATAGTAATTCATGCTATGAGATGTAATTGTTTGCTCTGTATTTAGTATAGTAAAAAATTATATAAGAAATTAAATAGAAACATAGAGCTACGTAAGTACTCCATTCAAACAAAACTAAGTAGAAATGGATATTTAGAAACTGAGGCTGATTTAGATGAAATATCTGGTTTCGTTGGATTTAAATATTATTACTTTCCTATATACGAAGTGCTTGGGAATGAAATATTGTAAAATAAAAAAAAGAAGAAATCCTGAATAGCGTCTCCAATTTTCAGTACTCCCTTAGTTCACAAAAGGAATAAGCATCTGTTTGTAGGCCTCTCGTGCTTTGAAAAAGACAGTTGGAATTGAGTATATTATCTTGAAATAAACAATTAACATAAAAAACAATTTTTTTCCAAATCCATTTCTACTTAGGTTAACAAATTTTTTTTATTTTAGTTAGTTTTAATTAAATAATTACAATAGTTCTTGTGTTTCGCTTTGCAACGGAAGGAGGGGTATTACTCTCGACATGGAGGATTTTGTGACCACGATAGATGAAGTAACGTTCACAACACATTGAGAGTCTTCAGCTGGCGGGTTCGAACTCGCAGTTCAAGGAATGCGAATCCAACGCTGTGCCAACCAGGACATGACGGCCTAGTCATTAGAATTAATATAAATGAATGATCAAAAAATTGTAGTAGCGTTGAATTTTGAACGCCAATTATGGCAGCGCAAAATGCGTGAATTTTCTACGTAAGTTCGGGTAACGCAGTACAGATTAAATTTTTTAAATTTTCTTTATTCTGTATTATTCTAAATCAAAAATACTTCAAAATGATTCCGAAAAAAATTGATTAATTAACAATGTTTATTTTTAAATGAATCAAACAGTAAGAAATAAATAGAATCTTTTGAAATAATTGGCCAAAAACATGTTAAGCTTAAACTCATTAGTGTGTGGGGGGGGGAACAAAAGGAATTCGTTACTTGTTTGGTAGTGGGGAAATGAAGTTTTCTGGCGATTAAGTTAGTTTTTAATTAATAAAAATATTAAAAGAATTAATATTTGAAAAAACTATTATCATCAAATACTATCCATTACATTTTAAAAAATTTACTTAAACTTCAATGGATGAATAAAATGTGTTTTATTAACGATTCATAATTTGAATAAGAAAAGTGTATATATAGGGAGAGTGTGAGCTAATAGCAGGAATTGAAAAATAACTCTGCAAAACATATCGTGCTATATATATATATATATATATATATATATATATATATAATTTCTTAATTTAAGTATTTAAAGTGTAGATGCGCAATAAAATCTCTACCTGATCCATCAAAGATTTGACCGTCTGTCGGTCTGTACACTTGCATATACGTAAGCGCAATAATTAAATAGCGTGAATAAATGAAATCTGATAAGTGATAATTGGATTAAAATTGTAATTTTATATCAAATTTACCCTAAACGTATACTAAATGTGTGTGTGTTTTCTCATTGTATTACAAAACGCAAAGGGCTCGCATGTGGGATTCTGAAAATGCATAATGGAGCAGTCACGATGTTCCCAGCTTTTTTCAAAACTTAGAGTTTACTTAAATAGGGAAGGAGAGTAGAATATGCTAGGAAATTTCAGGATAAATTCTTGCCTTGCAAATGAAGATAGAAGATGGTTAAAAAAATGGATTTTTTAAATTTAATTTGTTTTAAATACGCTTGTGTCTCAAAAGTAAAAAAAAAACGACGAAAGACATAAAATAAAAATGGTTTATTTCAAATCATGAAATGATTAGAGATTGCTGGTTAAGTCTAAAAGTACGAAAAGAAAATAATCAGCATTTAAATAATTAATGCATGAGTTCTATGATTAAGTCTATGGTTGCTAGTACAGAGTGCGAGGATTTAGACACCTGATGGCATTGACTCATGCAAAAAAAAAAAAAAAAAAAAAAAAAAAAACTAATCAAATTACTTGCGATGGTTTGGAGAATTTTGTGCTTTGAATTTCTGCTCATTCGAATGATAACAAACCTCTTTTGCAATTATTCTGAAATAAAGTTGCCTTCTTTGGCAAGAATCTGTGTCTAATTAATCGGATTAAACACATCGGATGACCAGTGAACCAGATGCAGTGATCTCCTCAACACTTTCTAGCATTCTGTCGAGTAAAAAAGTTATCACAAAAAGAGTCTTGCCATGACATTGGCGCACAATAATTACCGAATAATTTTTGGCAAAAATTTGACCTTTGAATCGACTCTATCGTATAGTTCTTGGTGAGAATTTTTGGCGATTAATACCTGGCATACGGTTAATAGTAACCGAAAATCCCATTTGACGGACTTTTCCCGTACCGTTTAAAACAAAAATTTGGCGCACAATTCCAATCGTAGTCACAGAATAACGTGCAAAATTGGATGCATTTAAGACATTGCATCGTTGAGTCATTGCATTTATGTGCTTTTAAAAGTATAAGCCGATAAATGAGTCTCTTGTTGTAAAATTTGATAGGTGTCTACATTATGCAGGTTAAATATGTGAACCGGAAATCTATAAATGAGGTGTAACGACTACATGCCAAATTTCGTTCGTCTATTTCAAAGTGTTTTGGCCTAATATCAAAAATGTGTTCTAACTCAAGGAGTTCAAACAAGAGAAAATTTGCCAAAATGTCGAGTTCGAATTTTTTGACGATTAAAATTCGTATCCGAAAAAGTAAGAAGTGAAAAAGTTAAATTGTAAAAAATTTAAGCACCTTCAAAATTCGTAGTTTGTAATTAAACGTTGAATTTAATCCAGTCAGAAAATTTGGCTGCATGTCTGTCCGAATCGAAAGGAACGTGACAAATAGAAAGTGCGAAGAGAAAAGGGGACAAGACTTGGTGCGTAATTCCATCTCCACTCTTAAATACAGACCTGTTGTAAATTTTAAGTGAAATCTGTACGTACTTTCGCCTCTGTGTAAACATGAAAGCTCAGCTACTTTGGCATCGGATCATTTTATTGAGACTGCAGTGAAGCGCTGAATTTGGATTCAATCGCTCGAAAAAATTGCGTTCAAAATGAATTTCTTTAGTATATTAAAAAGCACAAAACTCTCGTGTATCAGACTTTTCGCCAACCGATTTTTTGCGACCTTTCCGAAGGATGGCAGTGTTTAGGCGGAAGGGGGTGAAGCTCCTTTAAAAACGATGTACGGGATGAAGTTCTGGAGAGACTGCCTCAGCCAACATGGAGATAAACCTTTGTGCTTGAAACGGGCCACAGGTCTTAATATTGAGATATCAATGACATATTTTGGCATAAGAGGAACATTATTTGCATTGCTTTAAAGTAAGCAGAAAAATATGCTATCATATTCTGACAGAAATGATTATTTCACTCGGTTTGTTGGTACATTTTCATTGAAATAATTTAAAGAAAAGTTTAGGATAATTTTTGTACTATTTTCAAAAGTCTGTTGAATTCGGTCACAAGCATTTGTCTAGATTCAATGACAAATTTAATTTTATTGGATCATTATTGCAGAATGGTTGAAATGAGTTGAAATTATCAGTTAATTGAAAGCAGAACAATGAACCAAATCATAAATGCTATAAAAGTGGGTTACAAACTTTGATTTCATTCTTATTTCGTATCATACGCGGAAAAAATAAAGGAAGAAATTATATAGTGGAGGAAATGTCATTTAGACTTTCTGAATTGCATGCTAAAGTGGATTTCCCAATGAAAAATTGCTTTAATCGAACTTAAATTCTTGGATTAGTGGAGAAGTTAATTAGGATTCATTTTTTTTTCTTTTTTTAGAATGTATATCCTTAAGCTTCCATTACATCATTTTGAGAATCAATAAAATTTTAAAGAATTTCGGAACTTCTCAATTAAAATTATTTCTCTATTAATATGCATTAAAATATTTAGATTGCTTCGATTAATCTACCTGTTTCTTTAAATAAAAAAGTCTGCCTTTGTACATTTTTGGGGAGAATTAAAACGGAAATATATATGAAATTATCGAGGGAAAAAAGCGGTACTTTTTCGTCAGACGGGTACGGGCACCTGAAAAAGCGGTACACACAAAAAAAATCACCAAAGAAATTTGGCTGAATTTTACATTTTTTGGCGATTTTTCGCTGGCATCCGGTTAACGAAAAAGTACCAAACATATCTGAAGAAGCTAACATTTATACAATATAACTGGAGTAACGTTCCGTCAAAACACTTCAAAAGAGTTTCCCTTCTTTCTATAAAATCACTTTGAACAGAAAAAAACGCTAGAAAGGCTAAATTTTAATACCAATAAAATATTCATTTTAAAAAACGAAACATTTTCTCTGTAACCGTAATGCTTCATGAAGTGATATTTTCCCCACTACTGAAAGTCAGTTTTCCGACCAGAAGCTCTTAAATGCATTTGCCTGCGAAGAAATATCGATGACTAGCGCTTTTAAAGGAATGTGCACCAAAAAACTTTTTCCATAGTACTGCCTCGTAAAAAGGCCTTTTCTCATACATTCAAAAAAAGAGGAAAAAGTTGAATTTTTAGTAGGTTTCCATTGACTCTTTTTTCAAACATTTATTTGTCTTCATTATTTACATACATGGATGGAATGACTGATATGCTTTCAAACGCGACGTTTTCTCTTTTTTTTTTTCCAAATATTGAAATCGATAATATTTTTCTTCAAAACAAGGATTTCTTTGAAGTAAAATTCAGTTTTTAAGGGATATACCGGGTTCCTGTTTCAGTCGATACTGGCACTACATTACACTAGAGTAATCAATACACTAGCATATAGTAAAGGTCCTAAAGAATTCCCCCCCCCCTTTCTATCTTTCTCTAGTTCCTCTTTCCATGAAGCCGGCCACGCAATTTTTGCACTGCAGATGCTGTTGATATCGTATTTCGGTCGAGACGTAAATAAGAAATATGATTGAATTAGAATTGCAGTCTTTCATCAGAGTATTCAGATATTTCTTATGGGCGCCTTAAAAAGAACAGAAAACCTACAATATTAGAGAATGATAGGAATGATAAGTTGATTTGATATAGATGAGTACCGATCACAGTGAATTGCGGAATGTTAGCGCCTGTTTTTTAAGGATGCTATCAAAATGAGGGTTGTTACGAATGTAGACTTTATTTGTTACCATTGTTTGAGTTATTCAGTTACTATGGACTTTAAGAAAAACCAATAATAGAGTTGTGGGCTTACTGACAATTGTTTTTTTTTCGATTCCCTTTGTTAATCTTTTAGCATTTCAAATAACAGGATTTAGATTGAAAGTTTTAAAGTAAGATAATCTAATATACATAAAACGAGCTACCAATTAAATTTTTGTAATCATCGTGCGTTTACTCGAGGATAATAGACGAGATGTCTAAAGGATATGCGAGACTGGGCAGAGCTATGTACGAGATGAAACGGACTGTGGTTGTTTTTATTGATGAGACTTTAAGTGTGGTGGATCTTCGAAGTAAACTTGCCCTTGAAAATCCTTTTAGAAAAGATATCAAGAGATTTGATCGAATAAGTCTTTTTGTAGTAACTTCACCGACACATAATGAACGTTTTTTAGTTTCGAGGTATTTCAATATTATTTCATAATAAAAAACAGCACTTTTCTTCAGTTTAATTTTTTAATTGATATATATTCTGAAACTAAATGATGGAAAAAACGGTTTTAAGCACAACACTTTAAAACTCGAACTGTATATCTGGAAATACCAAAACATACATAATTATTTTAGGAGAAAGTCCTTGCTCCATTTACATTTAGTTCTTGGGGTCTTAATGAAGACTAGGAAGTATTTATTTCTTTTCTGAACAATTTTACCATTAGTGAAAAATTTGTCTCAGAGCATTGCTCTTTCAAGAGCTGGAACAATTTTTCTTCATAAAATCGATGTAAATAAACTCGTAAATTACAAAAAAAAAATCCCTTTGTTGCTTCTTGTCTTCATTAGATATATATTCTCATTACGTTAAAGGACATTATTCACGGAATTCACCCTGGACCAAAATTAAGCTCTAAATAAGGCAAAATTCAAAAGGAAACCCTTTGTAAACAAAACATTACATCTGTCATTAATAAACAGATTATTTTAGTTAAGAGTGAGTAACGAATAAGATGGGAGCATTTACAATTTTATTGCTATCAGGTTTTGAGGCTTGTGCAATAGTTAATATGTATCAAGAGGAATTTTGCCGTATTTGGTGAGCAGCTGATTTGCTGGAATGTTGGTTGTATTTAGTTTTAATTAAATTTCTTATGTATAACTTTCCCTCTGATTCTGTCAAATATCCATTTCTAAACATCGGATTGCTTTGCATATGCTTTTTTCATTATGTGCACTGGCCTTTCTGAATGAAAATCAGTTCCATGATGTCATAACGGAAAATACCTCAAGAACATTCTCGGTGTTGCAACTTATAGTTTTATTCGTTGAGTAAACTACACAGATATTGACCAAAAGTCTGCTAGATTTTCAATACACACTCTGTAAACAACATTCTTCAGATACCTTCAAAGTAAGAAATTACGCGGGTTTACGTCGTGAGAGAGACATTTTGCATGGATATTGAGTGATCCACACACTGACGCTTCTGAACTGGAAAGACATGGTTATATAAGTGTTTCATACCGTTTACCAGTAACAGTGCTGGTAATGGGTCTCGCAGGTATGGTCTCCTCGGACAAAAACGTACCGACAGTAAACCCTACCGTTCTTTTGCAGAACAGAGTGTCTTTTTCAGAAGGTAACGGCTGTAGATAGAACGGATTCTCGTTTGCCCGTATCATGCAATTTTGCTTATTCCAACAACCGTGCAAATGAAAGTGGACTCCATCGAATCACGGAATGTTCCATAGCTATCAGTTGTACACTTCCAACCGGATAGTAAATCGAAGTGCAAAATTTTAACGAGTTCTCCTATCAGGAAGTGGAGACGGCCTCAATCGAGTCATCTTGTACCAGCGTAGGACTTCACGCTCCTGGCTGGTCGGCAGGCTGTTCGGCCAATTTCCCCGAGTAATTCTGATCCCATTTTCATTTTTAGTCTGTTCATGTAGTGCTGTAGCCACATCTTCCACAGCCGCTTCTGAAACTGTTTTTCTTCTTCTACCCTGTTTCACGTCAAAGGACTTCTCTTCAAATTGGTCTGCGAAAAAAATGATTGCTCATTTGTTCTTATTGGACCCCATGTTACGGAATTTAATGCTCGAGACTTCCTGACAAGTGCACAGTCACTGCTCTGTTAATTTATTTTGTGAGCGAACAAAATGTTAATGCTTTTGCGCCAAAAAGCATTAAAATTGAATATAAAATATAGTTTAAAAAATAAATTAAAGTAATTTCTTGGTCAATTGCAATTTCTTGCATAAAAGAGCAGAATTAATTTAAAGATGTGACACGCGGTGAATTCAACGCACTCTTATTTGTGGTTGAAGAAGCAAACTCTTCCGTTAGCAAAATGCAACGATCTGTGTTGCAGATCACAAAGATTTGACATTCTTGAAATCAGTGGAATAAGAAAGTTGTTTTCTTCAAATGAGCCCATAAAATACTATTTAACAGTTGAAGAAACTTTTGATGTGGTTGAATTTGCACATATAGTCATAAGACAAGGGGTAGGAAAAGATTTAAACTTGAAAACTCTAGAAAATTGGCTAACAAACAACAAAACGAACAAAATTGGCTACTGAGATGATACATTTATTATTGATATATGAAGCAGGTTAATGGAAAAAAATAAAACGTTTCGTTTCTATTCTTCCCTCAGAAAAAAATAAATGCTGACAAGGGGATTTGATTGATATGCAACTAATAATGAGTGGCAGATCATTATTTCAGGTTTATTATGGTTTACCAGGAGCATTTAACAAAATTTGTGTTACACACGACCCCTTCAGAGCAAAGGAATGGAAGAGGTTGCTTTCAAAGTATTTTACATCGTTTTGATATTAGGACCTCTTTGTTTACTGCCTCCTGATAATGGGTGTGTTTGTAAATTCAGTTCTAGAGCCGTTATGTACGTATTGGCCATGATTGAAGATTATTCATGGGTGTTAAATATCAATATAATTATTGAAATATCAATATAATAATTGATATCGCCCACGAGGTGGCGCTTCTGTAACCCTCTCCGAGCAAGAATATTTGTGCAGTTCTCTCAGTGTATTTTGTGTAGTCTCGATTAAACGTTGTCTTGTGAACCATTTATTATAAAACTTCGAAAGTCTAACGCAGAAATATTTTATGGTTCCGAATCTGAAACTCTTTAGATTATTCAGAAAAGAAATTGTTAAACTTGAAAAAAAAAATTGAAAATGGAGTTAGAGAAAAACAAAAAGAAGCGCGCAGTCATAAGACTGTTGACTACAAAATTAATAAAAGAGATTGAAGCCAATTATTTACCATCGGATATTACTGTCGAGAAGAAACTTGAAATCTTGCGAGATTGCAGTGGTCAATTGGATGCAAAAATAATGGAACTGAAACTCTTGGACTCACAAATTGAAACCGATACGCCCGTAGATAAATTGGAAAAAGTAGTTGAAAGTCGGGAATATCGGGAACAAGCAATTCTTTGGAGTGGAAGATTGCAAAGGTACGTAAAGCCGTTACTCAAAAGGAAACTTCGATGAGTCGAATTGTTCCTGAAACGAAAGTGATGAAAATGCCGCGCCTCCAAGTGAGCATTTTTTACGGAGATTCAAGTAAGTGACTTGATTTTTGGAATCAGTATGAATGTGCTATTCATAACAATGGAATTTTAAGCAAAACCGAAAAAATTGCGTATTTAAAATCTTTGCTTAATGGTAATGCATTATCTGCTATATCTGGATTCAATATTAGTGTTCAAAATTACGATTCTTCGATTGAAATGCTAAAAGATCGCTTCGGAAGACAAGATATTGTCATTAGTTCGCATATGAACAAATTGTTATTTATTGAACCTGTTAGAAACATGCTGCAATGCTTGTTAAAGCATTGCGGAAACTTTTTAATGAATGCGAAATTCAAATCCGAAGCTTAGAGTCATTGAATGGTACTTCCGGAAGCTATGGAAATTTACTTTGTCAAATAATTTTACTAAAAATTCTAGAAGAATTAAATTTTGAATTTAATTGAAATCGGAAAGAACAATCGTAGTTTGATATCAAAGAACTAATGGAATTTTTGAGGAAAGAAATTAATTGCCTTGAAGCTGCAAATCTTATGAACTATTCAAAACCCTTTCAAAGACAAGATGTTAGAAAAGGCGGGAATTCATGGAATAATCCTGATTTTAAACCGAAAATAGCGAGTGCATTTGCATTAGCAACGCTGAAAAATAAATGCATATTTTGTAATAAGTGTGACCATGGAAAATTTCAATGTGAAGAATTGCATGCACAGAAAAAACGCGAATTTTTGAAAAGAAAGGGGAAATGTTTTTTGTGTTTTGGTTCCTGACATTTGGGAACTTTCTGTGTTAAGAAGCATTTATATTGCAAGAAATGTGATAAACCACACCACGAATCTGCATGTTTTAATCAGAATGCTCTTATTCCATCCCGCATTCCCGAAAAAGAAGAATCCGCCACCATTTCTCATTCCTCTGCCACAACCCTGATGTCTGACGTCATACTTCAAACTGTGTATGCCGTTGCTGAAGGTAAAAGAAATAACTGTGTTTTAAGATGCCTTTTAGATGGAGGAAGTCAAGTTTCATTCATTAGAGAAGACATGTCTAAAAAATTAAGACTCCGATCGAAAGGCTATTCTAGTCTAAACATTCATACATGGGAGAAAATGAAAGTAAACATTGGCGCCGACGGAAAGTGGAATTAACATTACGAAATATAAACCAGCCAGAGGAAGTAATCACTCTTGATGTGATCGAAACTCCCAATTAATGCAACTGCAGAACTTAAACAACCGGATGCAAGCATAAAATCTGACCTATTGAAGTTTGGAATATCACTTATGACTCATCACAGTGCAGATCAAGAATCCATTTCGGTTCTAATAGGGGGGCAGATTGTTTATGGAAAATAGCGAAAGAAGAAATAAAAAGAATAAACGAACAGGCTGTTGCTTTGAATATGAATTTTGGCTGGTGTATTCAAGGTCGCTTTTCTGTTTTTGAGTTGAACTCAGCGGATACCATTTGCTCTAATTTATTACTTGAGGAGAAGCTGTCAAAAACATTGGAATCATTTTGGAATGTTGAATTCTTGGGTGTTGATTGTTCTGATGAGCGATTAGAAGATGAACAGGCTTTAAGATTGTTTGAAAAATCGAGAGAAAGAAAAATAGCCATTACGAAGTTAGATTGCCTTGGATTAATAAAAATGTCACATTACATGACAATTATGTAAACGCTGAAAAAAGATTCTTTAATCTATTGAAGCAATTTCGCTCTAACTTAATTTTTTTTGATGAATATAGAAAAGTTATACGAGATCAAATCAAAGATGGTATTGTTGAAAAGGTAGCAACTGAAAGTGAAAGAACCTATTACATTCCTCATCGAGCAGTGCTTAGAAAGAATAATTCTTCTACAAAATTGCGAGTGGTTTATGATGAATCTTCAAAAGAGAAAAATCAGAAATCGTTAAATGATTGTTTACTTCAAGGTTCAAATCTTAGCGCTGTCAGTTAAAACGCGTTTTCCCTGGTTAATTCATATTTCCACTGATTACGGCTTTGCACTGAAACGTGTCTGTGTGTTTCATGTTTGATAGTTCTTTCAAACATCCTGCCTGTCAGATGCCAACATCTACATATAAACATTTTTTTTCATTATTAATAGAGATAAAAAAAGAAGTATCAAATATTTATTATAGCATTAATACTCGATTCATGCCTATGGGACCAGTACAAGTTAAATGGATTTGATAAACATCATACCACACATTCATACCATACCACAAAACATCTTCCCGCTGTTGGTGTGAAGGCTCGAATATGTGAAATGCTGGTCTAAATTCCTGGCATTTATTCAAAATGATCAGTTCCGATTCAAAATAGACATGTTGTTTCAAATAAGAGCATTAATATAACAGAATAGCTTGAAATCAGTATTAGCCATCACAAATTTAAATTAGAAGCTCATAGAATTCTTTTTTTAGTTTCCCACTCTCAAATCTTCTATTTCTTTCCAAAGGTGCAGAAAAATGAGAAACTCATCAGCTTCTAAAGTTGGGTGTCGAAAGAAAGCTTTAAAGAGATATTTCTTTTGTCATTTTGTTGCGTTGTTCTCTTTCTACAAAAGCACAGTATCCTATTGTCCTTTCTCTTATTTGAAAAGTACTTGCAGGAAAAGCGACTTTAAAGAAGAATTGAACAGAATGCGAGTCGCTTTCTGCAAACCTGTTGAAAGAATTATTCGAAGAGCTCCTCTCCTTTGAATTAAAAGCCTTTTAGGTCTTTACTTCGTTGATAAGGAATTGTTTTACAACGATAATACATTCTAGATGAAGACTTTTAGCATTTACTAGAAGAAATCAACGTTTATAATCGGAGCTTAACATTTCTACTTCTTATGATTTGTCATTATTGTAATGCATTTTTTAATTCGAATTTATTTGAGTTCATTTGAAATAAAAGTTAAATCTATTTCTAAAATATTTATTATTGATCAAATGAAATGAGTGTTTGAAATGAATTTTTAATTATGAACGTATTTTCTACCCTCAATGAATTCAAGTGAATAATTTTTGAAAGCCCTTGCTCGAGCCCTTTACTGCTGTGGATTTACAGCATTGAATTTAATTAAAAAAATTTAAAGGTTAGATATGAATTGACAAAATATAATATTTTTGTGCTTTTGCCACTTGTATTCAGATGAATGCAAACTTTTTTTATTAAATTTGCATAATTTTAAGAATTATTATTTTTATAATTCTTAAACATCTTTTATTACTGTCAAAATTACATGGTGTCTGTTTATTAATTATTTATTAAAACCAATTATGAAAATTAAACCTTCAATGCTATTTATTTTTTAAATGTGTCTTAACTTGCTGTACTCAGTTTCAGGTAAGATTTTCTTATTTCCAAATTTTCAAGCAAATCGAATCTTGTTAGCTTCCAACTGCAAATTCCACTGAACTGAAATAAAAAAGTATTAACATGTATGAGGTAACGTTTTTTGCACTAAAATTACTCTAAAATTTCTCTCTAAAATTTTGCAGGTACTTTTTTTTTTGAAATTCTCTATCGCTATAATTGCATTTTAATGCTCTTAGTGTCGAAGTTAAAGACAAATTCTGAACAACTTTTTTATAACTTAATATTAAAATAACTCAACAAAAATGAAAACGCATCTCTTGTGATACAAGAATTCCTACCCTTATTGAGTATGTGCTTTATCAGGGACAACGCTGCTTTTGGTCTTGTAGGCTATCTGAAAAATTTGACTGCCAGAAAAAAAATTCAGCTGAAAAATATAGAAAGACATTGATTTAAAATGAAATAAGTTTCTACGCATATCCAAAATTAATTTAAATCTTGAAATTTTGGCCAATAGTGAATGTTAAAATTAGCATCGAACAAAATTCCTGACAGGGTGCCAATAACTTCCTGATGCTAGATGTCTGGAAAACTAAAGTTAAAAAGAATTTTGAAGCATATTTATTTCCTACTAGTTGACCAAAAAACAAATTTTCATCTGAAGTTGAGATCACTACCACTTCTGATTTAAAAATGTACTCACATGCCGAGACATTTTACAATAATGGCAGGGAACATTTTCGAATGTTCTCCATTGTGGCCCTCTTTAGAACCGATTATCGTTGTTGATGATATTAAAAACTCACACTTTTTATAACATCCTAAAGTCTCACTATTTCTCCAATATTTTTAACTTGTCCCCTTTGATAATCAACTGGCTCGCTGATTATATTGATTATTATTTTTATTTTAATTATATCGTTGAAATGTATTATTCCTGATTCCGCCAATCAGCCGGACGATTACAGCTGTCTCGTGATACCTCACTTCCCCACTTGTTTTGTAAGTGTTTTATCTTCTGAATAAATGTTATCAGTTTTTAATTATTATAATAAAAATTCAATTTTTACACTCGGCTGTTAATTAAAATGCAGCTGCTGCTACTTTTTATTTGTCTTTTATACAACTGGAATGGAATTGAGAACAGAAAAAAAATTCTTTTTCTAAAACACAGAGGACTTCCAAATAGTTTTTCTTGATTTATCGCATTTTATTTAAAAACTGTTGTTTATCGTGAATAGAATTTTTTTTTGAAAAAAATAGAGGTTTAACATTTTTTAAAGCATTAAAAATATTTTTGAGAATAATTGAGTATACGTTTCCAGAATATAGGGTATGGCCCTATTTTTGGGGCGACTGCTTTAAAATTCCATCCTGTAAAAATCTTGGACCGAGTATTTCCATCTCTATCTTTACTTGTGACGTAAGTGAATGTGTCTGAGTGTTCTGGCCTATTAAAGGCAATACTGTTCGACTTAAAAGTACCAAAATTGATAATATTTACTTACAAGATTCAAATGTGAATCTAAAAGGGACTTTTTAATTAGAATTTGAGTCAATTAAAAACTAAGCGAAATGCTACCATTCTTCCGCTATAACTTTTGAAAATAGAAAATGATTGTTTTTATTTTTCGATAGTAAAAAAAATCTTTTTGCCATAATTTTTTTTACATTTTAAATCAAGTTTTCTATTTAAAAAAGTAGCACATTTCCCAACAATAAATATCATCTTTGGTGATCAGTTGTTCATTTAAGATTAATTTTTACAAAAATTTTCGATTATATATTTCATGAAAATTTGTCATCATAATGGCTTATTATCATTAACGGCTTATTAAAAGTATTACACAACACTTTTAATCTTTTCATAGTTATACTTGCCCAGAAGAGCATGAATTCCTCTCCCTTGAAAGCCATTCTGCTCGGTGCCGGATGCAGTTCCTTACTTTATGCAATCTTTCCCGAAATTCGAATTATAATTCGGGACAAAAGTCCTGAAACTCCAGAAACAGAGCATATATATATATATATTTTTTTAAAAAAATACGATTACAGAAAAAAATTTCTTCACCGTAGAAATGCTTTTCGAACTACATACTTCTTATAATTTATACAAAATCTTGTGTGATAAGCAAAATTCCTTTTTTCAATTTTGCATTCAGAAGGATTTAAGTGCTGAAAATAATAACACTGTATTTTGTTACATCATTAGATGCACTTCTGAGAAATTATAGTCTAATTCTAGGCTCTTCTTTCATCCGAAAAACCATTGTATTTGAAATATGCTTTAATTTTTAAATCTTCTGCCATCAATAGGATAGAATTATAAAGATTTGAGAATTGTTATTTTAGGACAATTAAAACTTCCAGTATTTTAGGCTCCTCAGCTTTCCCAATTTCACAAATTACAAATGATGACGGTGCATCTTCTTCGAGACGGTCAGCGGAAGAGACTAAAAGCGTGTGTTTTGAAAAACAGTGATATTCAAATTTCATAACTTAATGGACTGAAAGAACGGGGCTGTCTTTTACCAAATTTTTTTACCACCCTGAATATCAAAGGTTTGGCTTAAAATTTAATATCTTCAAATATTTAATTCATCAAAATATTTACTGACTCAAATGCCTAAAATATTATTCTGTATTGCACGCGATGGGAATACGTTGATAAAAGCTAATTTTTCTCGTATACGCATAAATTGTGCACGTAGGTTGAATTTTATTTTTATTTCATATGAAATATATTGTTTGACAATAAATTAGACATTTTTACAATTTAATTAAAATTAAAAATTATTCGACAAAATAATAAATTTAATCAGAAAGATAATTTTTCTATTTTAAAATCATTTTTTGCAGTAGCATTTTCAGAAGTTATTGCGAAAAAAGCAAACAATTTTTTTAATTGTTAAAATATTATTTGAGATTTAAAAAAAAGTCCTCTCCGAGTTACACATTCCTTTCTTCTACACCATATATATGGACCGAATTGTGAGTTACAGGTATATTTGTTTGTGTTTAGCATTCTGTGTAAAGGGTGGTTGAAAATGTTGACGAAATCTAATATCCTTTTGCTGTATTCTCTTCTGGTAGATTTTTTTTATCTGCTCGCTTCCTTTCGAACATTTTCTTGGTCTGATCTTCTACCTTTTCTACGCAACAGACAGCGTTAAAAGAACAAAAATGTTTGCAAGCCATATAAACCAACGCTTCCTTTTCATTTGTTTGCTACTATTTTCTTTTGTTCCACAGACTTGGATTTGGATATCAAACTCATATTTCATTTTAATTCTTTTAATTAGAATCTATATTTAACAAATTTATTAGGCGCCGATTATTAGAAATTTAATGCCTCTAGAGGCTTGGGGGATTAATAGACAAATTTCATACAAAGCTTCCTTCAAAACCAAAATAATTTTACTCCAATAAGTGAAAGATCAAATTTTAGAAGAGATCGTCATAGAAGATCCCCTTTAACTGTTGAAGCTCTAAAAGTGCTCTTTATAGAAGTATCATTCTTAATGTCATCTTCGTTGATTCAGCGAACGTCTTCTCATCCTCCGGAGGACAATAAATTGGCTTGACTTTCCTCCATAATTCATTCTTTAAGCGTTCGTTCACCAGAGACCTCTTTTACTGGGACCATTAAGTTCGGATAATTAATCGCCTGATGTATCGAGTTCGCAGAGAAAGAAATATGCAATTCAGACATCGATAAAATTGGTTATCCAGCAGGAATCGATAAAAGCTGCTTCACTGTAAGAATAACTTTATTTATTGGCTTTTACAGAGGCTTGGGCAATCTTCTCCTGAAAATCCGAATTTGGTGTGGAGATTACTTTGTGCTTTTTCGTATAGACGAAAAGAAAGTACAAGGTTCGCAAGAAATAAAAGTCACCCATTTGAAAAGACTGTAAAAGGCGTTCTACTGGTCCAAATGTGATAAAATTTGAACAACGCGTTTTTTTAAACGATGCGCTTTGCATTTATTAATTAAAAAAATTGTATAAAATTTCATCATTAGATGTCGCTGTAACACAAATGGCATATAATTACATATATTGAAAATGTGAAACCTAATTTGCCTTAGAGCGAGTGTCTGTTACTCTTTTCCTATGGATGAAAAGAAGTTGGATTCTGCGTAACATTAGTTCCTTCTCTTTTCGTCATGCTTAGAATGCTGGAAAAGGCACTTTTGGTGAAATTGTTCGACCAGAACCAAAAAAATTCCATTGCAACTCTAAAGGAATTTCTTCTTATGGAGCTAATACGAAGAGAACCAATATCTCCAATTACCCTGCTCAAGATGATGCAGAAATCTGAGATAAAAAACTGAGAAACTTCATATTTTTCCAAGCAGAGGTAGAAAAAAAACTCTTGTGTAGAAAATTCAGTTGTAGAAAATGTTTAGACTGCTCTCTTTGAAGGCAGCAGACAGTCGACGCATAATTTTTCGAGTTAGTTATTTACCGGGTTCTAAATATGTCGTATTAGACTGTAAGAAAAATCGTACTGCAGATTTTGCATCTTTGTCCGTACAGAATCAGATCTGTGCACCTGTGGCAGGGCGGATACTCGGAGGTCCGTAAACACTTTACACTTCAGTTCCTTGCTCGAATGGGGGTTGACACTACTTGGCTGTGGAACATTCCGTGGAATGATGAGATTCACTCTTGTCTCAATGGGCAAGTGGACACCCACAACTGCCAAATTCGGGCAGACGAAGACCCTCACGTTATCCAGGAACAACCCTTGCATCCCGAAAAAGTGACCTTATGGTGTGGTTTCACAGATACCTTTATCATTGGACCGCATTTATTTGAAGAGAGAATTTTAAATAGAATTTAAACTTATTCCATTACAGACAACGGTGCCATGATATCCTAAGTAGTTTAGTAATTCCCAATTCTGCTATAGCGTTAATGTCTTCAAGACATCATTTTCAGGCTGGATTGTGCACCATTTCATATTGATCGTCGTGTAAAGCGATTGTTAATAAAGAAATTCACTGAAGCATGCGTTATCAGCCGGCATGGCTTCCTCGCTCGCCGGACTTTACCCTTTGCGACTTTTGGCTGTGGGATTATTCGCCGTACAATATTTTCCTTCAAGGACCATCATATCTACCAGATCTGAAGGACAACATTTGAAGCTACATTCTTAATATTCCTGCAGACTCGATTCGATTACATGCCGAAAATATAGCTCTCCGATCAGAGCAAGAAGGAAAGGAAAAGGACGAGGACATATTGAACAATTTTAATTTTACCCTATTTACCGGTTATAAATCATATTAAATTGTTTTAAGTGTTTTTATAACGCCATTCAATGGTGAATTTTTGCACTAATTTTGTATTTTAATAAATGTAAAGCTCGTTATCTGTAGGATGACGAACTCGTTATCACATTTGGATCGGTGGAAAGCATTTTGGAGCCCACTCAATCGTATGTTTTTCTTGCTAACCCTGTAATTTTAAAATGCATTCATGAATTAATATAAACACATTTACCACTATAACACGAAATGCAGGATTTTTATTTGAAAATGTCGAAAAGTTGTAGTAAAATTATTTTGGGATACACAGATTAAGTAAATAGGATATGCATGATATATTTGCATGTCATTTTTTTAATTTCTAGATAACCTTGTATTATAAAATTGGATCCTATAAATTCCAACATTTCGTCTGTTACAAAAGTCAGTTTTCTAAACGGTGTCTCTGCAGACATAACTTTTAAATGGACTGAGAATCATCTGGTCAACAAATTTATTATATTTTAAATGCAAATTTGGAGATGAAATTGGTCTTACGGAAGTTCATCTGCCTGTCTGTGTATACAAACAGAGAGAGAGAGTTATATAATATGACGCGTGTAGAAGTAATATGAAGTGTATCCTATGGTTTTATTTTAAAAAAAAGTGTTCATTTGTATTTAATCTTGTATTAAATTCGGCCACAGATTGACCACGCTCAGGAACAAATCCCAAATGCAGTTAATTGCGCATATGATGCTCATTATGTGTCCTCGCTATCAAAGTTACAGTTCCTTATCGCATTTCGGACGCAATCAGCGAGACGGGAAAGTTCCTGAATACTCATTTGTTTCCTTTTCCTCTTGCATTTTATGCCCAGAATTCACTGGAAAAGCGATTTCAGTTTAACTCGTCGAATGCCACTCTTTTCTTAATAGTTTTCTCCATGGGGCTGCTAAAAGTTATGCGATACGTATAACGCTAGAATATTACCTACATCCAATAAGTCGCGTTATTATATTTTAGTGAATTTATTCGATGGGGTCATCTGTGGCACCTCAGTACTCTCCGGTATCAATAGAATACCTGTCGACTGTGACCCCATGGCTTTGAACATGCTGATAAACTTTTACGGTAAGGAAATTGATCAGTTGAGTGCCTGTCACCTGCGACGCCATGGCATCGGACATGCCATGGAGTCACAATGTCACGGTAATGAATGGTTGCTAAAAAAAAAAACCCTCGGTATGAATCAAAAGCAATGCCTGGACAAACTAAAGCAGTGAAAATATTTTACAAAATGGGCTACCAAAATGTGACATCTACGTGGCATATTGTAAAGACTGTACTGGTGCAACCTTTATTTGTTTTGCGAGCTTCAGTATGAAGCATCTCAAAATGCGTATTTAACCTACACAATGCGTATAAATAAAAACACTTTCTTACATAATTTTATACTAAAGTTATCTCGGCACTCCATTGTAGTAACGTCGATAATAATGAAAAATTCATAATCCATAACAGTTGTTCAAATTCTGGATTTTTAAACGCTCTGACGCTCCAGTAATCTGCAACCCCCCCAAACACCATAACCATTGAATGCAGCCCCCTGAATAGCCCCCACGTCATTGAATGCGCTATACCGTCTTTTTTTACTTTTATTGAGACTAGATGCGATTACTCAAACTTCTATTTAGCAGGCCGAATTTTAATAGATAAATAATTCCATGATAACTTGCTGCAAATTAATGCGGGGCTGTATTATCACTAATAGATTTCAGTGTCAGCGCAGTCTTTATTCATCACATATGCACCTTCCTAATTCAATGTTGTGGCGACAATAGCTCCATGATTGGATCGTGTAGCTGCAATTACAACAGCCGTGATCAATATCTGGTTTAGAATGCACAGTATGATATTACATAAAGCATTATCGTTTCAATCTGTCATCGTATTTATAATATCGCAGTGCTAAAGTGCACTGGATAATGATTTTGAAAAAACAAAAATATAATCAAAATCTTATGATGTCTCATTTATTTTAAATTATGCAGAACAGATATTCTTTCATTAATTCGCGCTCGTTAGAAGTTCCACTTTTCCTTTGATTCTTTAGTCTTTAAAGTAATGCGTTTATTGTTTCGGAATTATTAAATTCATTTCGAAGTAAAAAATAAAAAAATAAAGAGGAACTGATTTTATAACTGAAATTTTTCTATTACTTAACCATTAACTAATTAACCATTAATCCTCATAGGTTCGTAAAGGAATAATTTTTGATTCTCTTAAGGATTCGGAAACTTAAGAAAGTAGTGCAATATATATTCTACCAAAAAAGTACTCAAACTCTACCCATTATTTGTGAATTTATTAACTTCGCATTAACCTTTTATTGCATGATTTAATAAAAGGGTGAAAAAAATTTTGCACGATGGAAATATTTTTATTTAACTATCAAATTAAAAGAAAAATAATGAAAAAGTTTTATATTCTGGTTGTTTTTTTAAGGAACCTTATGTGGCCTTGTATTCGCCAAGACAAAACCCCTTATGGTTGAAAAGCGGAAAAATTATTATCCGTCGAGAAAGATGAGTATATCAATTCCATGAAAGTATTTAGTCAAAAAGTACTTACGGTAAAAGTACTTCTATTATCATTTTTTGAAAATGAATCACTCGCTTTTCTGCTTTTTCACCCACTTGCACAAAATGGAGGTTATTTCAAAATGTCATAAAATCATAGGCATTTTTTTTTATTATTGATAAATGTATATTTGATGGATTAAAATAGTGTGGATTATTTTATAATACTTTGGATATGAAATTGAATCAAAACTGCAATACCATATATGGGCCCATATGCGGTAAAGGGCTAAATCCAAAAGTATCTTATAAAATCACTCTTTCAAATATCATATAATTTCTTGGAGAAAATCCGAGAAAAATTACTTCAAAAACTTGTAAAAGCCTTGCAGATCAGGAATTGTGAGCTCATTCATTCTGAGAAAAATAAAAAGTGTAGCAATTGTCTTATCAATTGATTAGTAGTTTAATGCTTAAATAAGAAAAGCTATCTTTTCGAATTAGCTATTTGATTTAAGTTTCGTTTCCTTCAAGATTCTAATAACGCGTATATTATTTATGCTTTTTTCCGATTTGTTTGAAGTAATATATCTTTAAAAAAACTATTTAGTACTCAACAAATCTTCCTTTTCACTGTTGAATTTGCCATTGCGATACACACTGTTAATCCCATGCTACGATTTCAGAATCTGGTGGAATTCAAATTCCAGGCGTTTCTTTACAAAGAACTCGTTTGATATGAAACGTTTGGATAAACAAAAAGGATTCGAAAATATATTAAAGTTTACAATTTTTTTTAAAAAAAATTCTATTAGGAGTTAAAAGAACAAGCATTCCTACTTAGTGGTGTTGGAAAAGAGGAGTGAGAATTTACAACTCGCACGCCGTGCTCGATCGATTATTTTTCCCTATCGGTCGAACAATAGTCTTTCAAAAGTCGATTGCATTATTGATAAGAATTCTGGAAGAGGTTGCCACTTTAAAAAAGTTATTTAAACGAGTGAGATTCGGTGAATTTAAGTAAATTTTTTGAATATTTAAGGGAATGACGTTTAAAACAGTCAGAATAGTTTCCACATTGTGTTTTGTCAGATGAATTATTTTTCTGTGAATTTATACAAAAATGCGTGAAGAACATCATGCATTAATGATATTTCTTATAATATTTTTTACTAATATCAGAATAATAATTGTATCTTCTATATTTTAGATAACTAACATTAAAACTTTCACTTGATCGAAAGCTATTGAAATTCATCCATTTCTCAAGGTCATTTAAAAGAGAAATCGCACTTTTACTTCAGTTTGAGGAATAGTTAAGTGAGGTTATTTTCTTGAAATGATTTTTAACGAAGGGATAATTGCTGAAGTTATAGTTTTCATCTATAATGAATAATTGAGAAAAAGCTCAAAATACAGATGTTATGCTTTCATGACGTGTTTCATGGGCTTCAAAACATCAATTTGAAGAACAACACTTCAATGGGAAATTAAAATCTTTCTGGCTCTCTTTAGAGGCTCAATTTCAATTCTGTTGCATTTTTCTTCTTAATTTGTACTCCGATTGGGATAAATTAATGATCAGTGGCAGATTTATGGAGTTTCTGAGGCCCGAGGCGCAATTCAATTTGAGCCCGCCCTCCAGTTATATTTATAGTATGTCTAGTTATATTTTTGTTTTTTATACATATTTTTCACTCTGTTAGGCTCTGTATCCGATTTTTTTTGTGTTAAAAAAAGAGCGGGGGGACCTAGGTACATAAAATTGAAAATTAAAATCAATTTTTTCATTCCACTTGGCAGTATTTAAAAGGATGTTGAAGTTCAGGGTGTGTTAAGGCTGTTCTTAAAAAATAGGGGCTATTTTGTATTATAGTTGCGCAATATTTTTCAGAGATACATGCCTTAAATTTCTTTGTACTCTAAATCAATTATTGTAGAATGGAGCTGTTTTTCTTATTTGGGAATAAAGATATGGTTTTGTTTTAAAACGTTGTCAGAATCAGCTGATATTTTATTTTGTTGTTTAAAATTATAAGATGTTGATTCTTCGATTCTCAGATCACTCATAAATTTCTTCGATTTCGCATTTTACTTCGTTTCACTCATCGACTTTTTCTTGTGCTTATTCTGTTTTAATTTGCTCATCTGTCTTATAAGGTTTGCATTCAATTCCATTTCTCTCGTCAATTTATTCGAATTCATTTTCAACTTCAGCTTGTTCAGCGATTCTTTTCTTTTGCACATTTTGTTTCAGTGCGCTCATTTACTTTTCAAATACGCATTCTTGTTCAACTCGCTCATTAATTTGTTAGAATTCATATTCTACTTCAGCTGGCAAAACGTTTTTTTCCCCATGTAAATATTCAATTTCAATTAGTTCATAGATTTTTTAGGTTCACATGCTGTCTCAAGTTACTCAACTGCTCTTTCTGTCTCGTTTTCCATATTAGCTCGTTTTTCAAACGATATAATACATTTATTGAGTAAAATCTTATGCCCTTCTGCATTTTCTTATGCATTTTGTGTTTTGCGTTTTGAAGCTCCCGATTCAAAATTTCTTTTCTGTAGCATGGCTAAAACATTTAAAAAAATTAGTCGTATAAAAAAATATTAGCTGGACTTTTGACGAATTTTCCGAGTTACAAAATTTCCCCCTTCAGTTAAGAGTAGAAAGTTATCAGTTTATATTATCTTTTTGAGCAGTGCCAATGACTAATGATTCGTATTGTAAATCAACTCTATTTTTAACCTTCAAATGTGACAAAAAATATAAAGCCACGATTACAGTATTTCAAAAATACGAAAATAGAAACGAAAATGTTTTTAAAAATTTTATGCTTACCAATCTTGACATTGGTCAAAGGTCAAACATAGAAATGAATTCCTTTCCACAACACAAATCAAAGTCGATATTTTTCAAACGTGAAGCACTAAATCGCTAACAGGATGTTTGGGAGAAACTAACCTCCTTCAGCAAAGATCTTCTAATCAAGGTATCTAACTAAAATGCATCCTATGTCCTATCATAGAAACACGTTCATTGCCTTGAGACCTTTAGAGCCATTACTGTACTTCATAGGGTCCAAGCGTGCAGGAAGGCGTAATATGATATCTATATTTAGTTTCGCACAAGATAAACGATGTAAAATGTCTCACCCCCCCCACACACCTGGTTGACTCTTCACTCTCTCATTCTCAAAATAGTTGGTTTATCAAGGGTACTGATGTTGCATGATTCTTTGGTTGACATAGATGAATCAGGAGTGGTAATAAAAGAGTGTTAAAAATGAATGGTTTTATTAAAAAAATATCCTCTTTTTCAAAATTTAAATTATTATTATTTTATAACTAAATTTTGAGGCCTGAGGCGCGCGTCTCATACGCCTGTTTGGAAATCCGCCTCTGTTAATGATTGCTTGCATGACTTCTCGTTTTGTATACGAAATAGGATAAAACATACAGGCATAGCATTCCGGAAGGTTTTGAATAATTGTTCTCGTTTTCTTGACCAATTGATCTATATTATAAATTAGGGAATTTGTCATTTAATCGGTAGTAGAGCTCTTGAACACTTACTTCTCTGTTAAACTAACTTGAATAACCATGTCAGCTGACCTAAATATATTTTCAGTGATTGATGTTAATTATTAGTATTATCGATATGGTTTAAATTCATTAAATCATGGTTAAATTCACAAATCCATATGATTAAATTCAAAAATTGCAGTTTCAAATAATAATATTCGAAAATTGATTAAATTTATAACATTATTACAAATTTCATATTGAAAATATTTCTAAGTAATAATCTATATTTTGTAATTGTTACAAAACACAAATAAACATTAAATATTAGAAAAGTTTAATTCAATTATTGAAAAATTATTTCCTTATTATTTTTTATTCAATTTTTAGATACTTGATCACTTTTAATTATTTTAAAATGAAATAAAAATAGTTTAAAGAACTTAAATAATAAACTTTTAATATAAAACACAAAAAAATGTTTGAAATCAGATTCAAAACTCCAAATATAACAAATAAAATAAAGAAAACA
>JAOUZG010047904.1:730006-775882 GCA_026289955.1 Argiope argentata
TATATAAATGATCCAATTATCTTAAACTCATTGGTTGCATCTACAGCTGCAATAGTAAACTCAGCTGCATTTTTGAGAATAGTATTATCATTTTAGATTTTCAGTTTATTGATTTTCGTTTTAGAATCGTATTTCATTCACTTTGAATGTTCAGAGAGTTGCTTTGACTTCCGAAAATTCTTAATATAGTACTTAAACGTGTATTTTTAAAAGAAAAAAATGTTCTTAACTTTAAGATAAAAACTTTCTTTAATGTTTAAGCGTCATAATGTACTTGAAATACCAATTTCTTTCTTTTCGATTTTTTGCTTGCGGCTAATACGCTTAGTGAGTATTCAACTAACCCTTCTCTTTCCTCTTTTCGGTGAGCTGCGGATAGTTTATTTTGACTTTTCCTTAGGGGGATATAAATATCTCTTCATTCCCTAAACCGAAATTTTAAAGAAGTAAACCGAGTCTCGATTCCTTTATTCCAATCTGCATATAAATTCAGGCATGAAAAAATGCGCATTTTAGATTTTTGTTGCAATGGTTAAATTAGAATTCATTTTGTTTTTTAAAAAAGTACAGTCACTTCCAAAATATTAAATGATCGATTCGGTGTAATTTTTGTTTAAATAAATAATCTGTAAATAAAATTAATATCAATTTTTAAAAATAAGGGGGGGGGACTGTGCCTCCTTGAGTGGGTTTTGGACAAATTGCAATGACTCGCACATGCGCGCTAAACCACACGCTTTAATAAACATTCTTTCTCTTGCTATTTTCGAAATAAAGATAGAACTAGAACAAATAATTATAAATCCTATGATAGCCCTTCAAACTCTGACAGATTTACAGTTACCTACAGGGTTTTATATAAAGAGTGCTTCGCATTTTAAATGCTCATTGAATAGAGCAATAAAATAAAGAAAAAGAATAATCATCGTACTTGAGGGACACTCGAACAAACGCCGCGCACGCAGTGTTCTATCCGATAAATTGATACTACAGTCTCATGAGAATGAATCACTATCGGTTCTTCGTTCCATTTTTCCTACCTGAAATAGCGATCGCGACTTCAATCGAGGCACAACGCAAACCCTGAAGTGGGCCGATTTCTTTTCGCCCTGACGACATGCGGATATCCGATCTTCGTTCCATTCCTATCCGAAATGAAGACAGGAGTTCGGATAAATGAATCGATATTCCTGTATGGACATCCAGTGAACTGATATCGCGAAGTTCCGTCTGTTTTTAGCTCCGATATTCCTTTAAAAAATGAAAATCGGAATGCTTCATAAATACACTAAAACTTCCAAGATCCTTTAAAAGCATAAAGAAGAGAAAATGGCAGGAAAAACAAATGTACTTAGCGAGACTCGAATCATGATTAAGAGATGACAACTCGAACATTGTGCTCTATCCTATTTCAGAGCAGCAAAATTAGAATTCCTTCAAAATAACTGCTACTATATCTAACCTTCGATCCCTTATTCGATTTTGAATTAAAGACCCGAGTTTGTATAACGGCTCTATTATTTATGAGTCTGATCTGACTCTAATGTATCACGCTTCTTTTAGGAATGGCTGGTTCTCATCCGATGTATTGCGTAATTCTAACAGCTCAAATAATTTATAAATAATAAAGAAAGGAAAGAAGCGATATTTTTGCATGATTCGACAAACAATAGGAAAGAGTCTGAGATGTGATGGTCTTAAGATAAATGCCATCCGTCGAATAATAATAAAAAAAAAAAACGAAGTAAAATCACCATGTCCGCAGATTTCTCTCCAAAATGATGAGACGGTAATTAACAGTATAAATGCTAAGATGAAGTTTTTAAATTTTTTTAAGCAGAACGATTCATATTTAAAATATTTTTCACATAAATTAACAATAAAGAGACTACGTAAATAATCTCGTAACATATAATAAAAAGGGCGTGTTTCGAAAAACATGGATGGTCGATTAAAGTAACAGGATGATCCCGTGCTTAACAAAGAAATCACTTCTCCCGCAACCTGTTCCACTCGTTTAGAAGATATCAGCGATGCATATGCCCGTGCAAAATACATTAGAAAATGTCAAGCATTTTGCGACCTTGATACTAAAGTTGAAAAGTGAAGATTCTGCTCACTCATTGTTTCAAAGTTGAAAAATAACTTTATTATCCAAATTTGTCTAAATAACACTTGTTATGCTATGGATTGCCATTGTGTTGAATTATACATCCAAATAAAATATAGAATAATTCTCAAATTTCAAAGCTTTAACAAGAAAAAGGTTTTCTATTAAATTCAGACACTTCATAAATGGCCGAGATCCTCGTTTTAAGAAACTTAAATAATGTAGGAAAATTAATTGAACGAATGTTACCATCTTACAATCGAATTGAGGAATAAAAGATGGCAGAGTTCGATACGAGCTCCAGCGTGTGGCCTAACTTGAAACATGGAAACTGAGCATTTAAGAGATCTCGGGGATCATTGAAATGTGGAAATCAAATGATGTAAATTTTTATTATTATAGATTTCCTCATGAAAATGGCATTTAGTTCATTAAGAAATTTCCTAAGAATCAAGAAGTTTCAAAACAAACCCGCGATTTTCATTACATTACGTTATGCAAAAATCAATTTATTTGAAATGATTTATTAAATTTTATAAAGATATTCAATAATCTTTTATTTCATATAACATAAAAATGATATAATGAAACAATAAATCCTCAGTATTGAATAAGGAAGTTGATATAAAATACAAATATAATTATTTCTTCTTTCCTAATTTATGATTATTTTAATAAGTATATAAAAACATATGATCTTGATCCGTGTTTTCATTTGCTTATTCCAAACAATTAAAATGCACAAACGAATAAAATATAAAATGAAATGGAAAATTTAATATGAATAGATGAAGTTTTTTTGTGGTTTTATATTCATGGGTATTAAGAAATCCTTCCAATCTATTTTTTATCCTTGATAGTATTGTGTTAAATTAACAAATATTGTAATATTATCAATATAAAATATTTGAAAGAAAAAATTTTACCATTTGAAGATTGATATCGGAATGAGAATAAAGACGATCTCTTACGAAAATGAGACTTGCATGACCGCAATGAGGATATGACTAATTCGAATGAGAGAATTTGCTGCATTTTAACGACGATAAAAAGATTTTTTTTGTTGGACAAAGTATTTTTTTATTTGTAGAAGAAATAAAGTGTAAGCATTAAACATTTAAAAATCTTTAAATATCAAATTATTGAATGAATTTTAATTTGTTTTTAATATTTTAAATATAATAATAAAAACTTATTACTTATTTTGTAATTTTATATTATTTCTTGAAATCCTAGATTCAACAAGACTTCACTCATTATTTTTAAAATATTGTTCCCTTTTGTATGTTTATGAAGACCCAATTTTTCTTCATTTGAATCTTCGAATAAATCGAATCTTTTGTATAGTTCCGTCAGCTTCGAATTATGCAACTTTCTCTTTATAAACTATTCAAATTCAAATTGTTTTGTTCTAATTGTTAGAAATTCATCGAACTGTTAATTGGTCCTCCGTTATTTATTACGAGCCGCAGCATAGCCTTGAATCTACCGCAACAATCTTGGCTTAAGCAGAGACAAGGTGAACACCGAGAATGGCAACTCCTATTTGATGTAGATCTTTGAAGAAATCGGTCTTAATGAACACTCTGAAATTTCGAACAGTTATAGAGGAAATCAGAGCCTTATCTGTGCTTTCCTACAAGTATGTTAATTTATTTCTCTTTCTTCCGTACTGAACCCCCATTTCTTTCATTATTGAATTTATAATATTTTTACGTAGTTGGAAGCGAAGTATATACAAATATTTTAACTAATAGGCAAACGAATTCGAGTCATGGAGGAATTTAACTGTTTTAGGCAGCCTCATGCTGACAGAGAATCAATTTTTGAATTACTTCATATGCTAATTTTTTTTTCTTATCACTTTCTGATTAACAAAGTACTGAAAAAGAAAGTATTCATGTTGACAAAACCTCAACTTCCAAACTATGGTAAATGACTACAATTTAGATAAGTTTCCTTTTTTTAGTTATGTCTCTCTGTGGATCTGTGTTTGAACACAATAACTTAAACCCTGGTCTATTCAAGAGATGAAATAATTGTATTTTATTTCTGTACTGAGATTGTGCATTTCTATCGAACTCTTATCGGATTATTTGTTTACAAGTTGTCTGACTGTTCTACTTACTTAAGCACAATTAGCAAAAAAATTGCAATATTAATTGTAAAACTAGATCGATGAAGCTTCGTACATAGTTAAATTTCTGGAGCTGTGGATCTATATGAAATTGTGAAATGAATTCGACGTACTCTTGCATGTCAGTCAATTTTAATAGCACTTATAGCTGTAAACATAAATAAGTTTTAAATGATTTTACGTAGAAATAATACGCCCAAAATGATTCTTTATACTATTCGTAAATCCAGAATACTAAACGTGTCATAATTTCTAAATATACAATGAAGGAGGAAGAAGGAGCTGGTTTGCATAAAGAAATAATTCAAAAGTTCAAGAAATCGAATAAAGTTAAACGTTTTGCCATTGATGTTTTGTGGTAATATTTGACAATTTCTAGGAAAAGTTGCTTTAGCTAGAAAAAAAAATTTTTTTTGTCACCTCACTATAAAACCCAGCAAATTACCAGCAGAAGTGTTGTGTATATTCAAAAATTGTTTCTTAACACATTGAATTAGCACAATTTTATAAATATTCTTCATACGTATTTACCGTTCAAGGCGAAGCTTCTTGTCATTTGTTCATTTAAGCGTTCAAGTTCTTTCCAGCAAAAGTCTTGAATGCATTGACATGAGGGAGAATCCTTAAACACGATATTTAGACTTTTCTGCGCATTAAGTTACCGAACAATGCACTGTATCTTGGAATGCAAACTTTTAAAGGCCTTTTCATTCTTTCAAGTATTTTAAAATTAATTAAATTTGTTCTTGTCTCAAGAATCGATACAAATACTTGATTATTATATTCGTTATTGGTCATCGTATTTACATCTTAACCGTTTGAGTCGGGAGAAAATTTACCTTTACGGCAAGTGAAGCGTGATAGCGCTTCGCCGTACTCAAACGGTTAAATCACTCTGTGGATTTTTTCTTATTTTTTCTGCGTCAAAAGCTTTTATTTTTGCTGAAAATTGTCTCATTCTTGGGTTCTTCTAATTCACTTAACAAACCAAATTTTCTTAATATACTATCATTTTTTCCTGTTGGTTGATATTCGTTTTTGTAATAAAATTTGAACTGAAAAATGATATTTTTGACTTAGGAGAAAGGAAACCAATTTATCTTGGAGCTTAAATATAGGCCAGTCATCCAAAAAATTTCTGTAAGTAATTATTGATTCAGGATTCGCATCAATTTTAGGTTATGATATGTTCTTCAGCAGGATAATCGTAAATATTTCTTATGCATCTTAGAATCTTCAATCAAGTGGTAATACTTGATAATATCGCTTATTATGATAGCTGTACGAAAACTATTTTCTATTCGGAAACAACAACAATCCAGTGCCACTCTTCTACGAGAGGGATCGCTTCAAGTCAACTCGCGAAACCCTGCTATCAGATTTCTCACCATTAGCCAAAGTTTTGGCATCGCTATCGATCTTCTTCGTAATGAGATTTCAGGAAATGGACACTAACTCGCTGTCCGAGTGAAGAGTGGAAATAGTTGGCCATAATGAGCCGTTGTTAAGGTAAATGCAAAGAATACTTATTTGATCTCCGAACTTTGGTAGCTGATCTTATCGAATAGCAGGTGGCAAGAAGCTTGGAGCGTTGATCAGAAAAGAAAAATGTTTATCTATCAAGTATAACAATCGGAATTGGGTATATCATCTGCATTTTTCAGCCCAATATTCCATTAAATCTCTTGTACTGCGGCCATTTAGAACCATCCATTTTCAAGTTCGAAAAGAATCGCGTATAATTATAGGTGTACTTGTGTGAAACACTTGTATTGCAACAGTGCTGATAAATATTTATCTGAGTAAAAATGTGCGAGTTTCTGTAACTCCTCGAAAACAACTGGCTGTTCGGCGCATCTGGCCATATGTTAGGAGTATATTTGCTGCATATCTTCCATTTCATATAAATGAGATGACTTGTAAACCTTTATAAGTTCCGAGATATTTGAAAGAGGGAACGCTCCGTTTTCCAAAAAGAATAAGATGATTTTAAGTCTGACTATCCAAGTTGAACGTAATGTGTTTCGCTCGCCGCTCTTTCATGGGAGCGTCCGTGCGTCGTCTGATAACGGGAGAGGGCCTCAAAATTCGGGATCCCAACTTTTCCTCGAGGGACAGAAGAAACCTATCTGGACGAGAATCAAAAATCCATACGTGTCCTGCGATCCATGCGCCGTCTTCTTTTGAAACAGATTTGAAGCGCGTTGACTCGGGAGGAACACTGTAAACGCCGAAATTCTTTCTTGGCTCGTGAAACTGTGGTAAGAACCGGAGATGTGAAGTCATAAACTTTGAAAGTATCCTTCAGATGTCTTGTTTTAGCTCCATTCTCGAAGCAAAGTGACTGCGGAGTTGGGAATAAAAAGTTAGATGAAAAGCAACTATCGCAATGCAAGGTCACCGTGCCTTCGGAAATAAATTCATCCACCTTCTTGAGGATAGAAGATGTCTCTAAATTTTTAGCATTGCTGATATCTTTATCTGTGGAAATTTGTTTTGAAAAGTTCGGGGTTACCTGGATTTGCCTTCGATATCGATAACACTCACTACCCAAAATAAAACCTGCTTCTCTTGAAATCCGAAATCGATTAATAACTTTTACCTCACCTTAAATAATTGACATTACCACTCCCTGGATTGATAAATTTTTCCAAATGCAATTTCAGAAATTCTGTCAAATATTCAATGCAACTCAAGAAATTAATTTTTCGATTGGAAGTTGTAAATTCTCTGTGGCCCCAAAATCTATCCCTAAACTCGTCAACAATTTTACAGTGGCAATGCCTCCAGCTCGCCAATATTTTTGTTCCGTATCAAACTGCTGTTCTAAATGAGTGTTTATACATCCAGAAATAGACAAGAGTTTTTGAAGAGTCACCATAGATTTAATATGGACCTGATAAGCTTCGTGACCACTTAAGTCTCTTACTAAATTTTTCCAATCACTAAATCCTGTTGAAAATTGTGTGGGTGTATTAGAAAACATTTTACAAACGTAATAATAAATACTCTTACTTGTCGCTGAATACACTCACCATTGACAAAATTCTTTTGTGACATTTGCTTTTATACAAAGAAAATTCGATTCAGAAACATTTCTATAATAGGCTCGATTTCTGTCTCAGCATTTTACTTTAAAGCTTGTAATATTCTCAATATAACAAGGCTTATTTATCAAATAATGTGCAATCATTTTATCTGATTAGTTTGGCCCCGATATTTCATTTTGTTTCTTAAAATTACAAGTTGTTGATTCTTCTCTTCCATTCTGAGATCGCTCATTAAATTCTTCGAATTCGCATTCTGCTTCTACTCGCTCTTCTGTTTTTTCTAGTGCACATTCTTTTTTTTTGTTTGCTCATCGGTCTTTTCAGGTTTGCATTCTGTTTCAACTTGCTAATCAATTCATTTTTTTGCTTCTGCTTTCTCAACGGTTTTCTTTTGTGTGCATTCTGTTTCACTCCTTCCATCGGTATCTTGAAGCTCACATTCTCTTCCAATTCGCTCCTTAATGTCTTCGAAGTCGCATTTTGCTTCGTTCGATCTTTGACTTTTTCTTGTGCATATTTTGTTTTAGTTAGTTCATCTGTCTTTTTAGGTTTGCATTCTATTTCATTTCTCTCACCAATTTCTACGAATTCATTTTCAACTTCAGCTTGCTCAGAGATTTTTTCTTGTGCACATTTTGTTTCAGTGTGCTCGTCGGTCATTTCAAATTCTTTTCACATGCTCATTCTAGTCACTTCTATTTCAACATGCTCATTAATTTGTTTGAATCATATTCTATTTCAGCTTGCACAACTTTTTTTTTCATTTGCATATTCTATTTCAATTTGTCAATTGGTTCTTTTAGGTACATATACTGTATCTGGCTGCTCAATTGCTCTTTCTGGCTCGTTTTCTGTTTAGCTCGTTTTTCAAACGTTATAATAAATTTATTGAGTGAATTTATGTCGTTCTGCATATTTACCTGTTTTTTTTCGCCTTTTACTTCTGCGTTTCGAAGATCCCGATTCAAACTTTCTTTCCAGTGGCATGGCTAAAACGTTTTAAAAAATTAGTCTTATAAAAAATATTAGCTCGACTTAAGAAGAGAAAGTAACCAGTTTATTTTATCTTTTTGAACAGTGCCAATGACTAATGATACCTATTGTAAATTAACTCTGTTTTTTAACCTTCAAATGTGCCAAAAAATATAAAGTCACGATTAAAATATTTCCAAAAGTACAGAAATAGAAACAAAAATTAAAAATTATATTCGTACCAATATTTACATTGGTTAAAGGTAAAACAAACAACTGAATTTCTTCTTCAACACAAATCAAAGTCAATATTTTTAAAACGTAAAACGCTGTCACTACCAACAGTATGTTTTGGAGAAACTAACCTCTTTTAGCAAAGAACTTCTAACCAAAGTCTCGAACTAAAATGCGTCCTATGTCCTATGATATAAATACGTTGCCTTGAGATCTTGAAAGCCATTCATATATGTCATAGGGTCAAAGTGAGCTGGAGGATGTAATATGACATCTATCGCTTTAGTTTCGTACGAAATAAAAGATGTAAAATATCTCCCCTTCTGGTGGACATTTTAACTCTCTCATTCTCAAAATAGTTGGTTTTTCAAGGGAACTGATATTGCATGATTCTTTGAATGAGATAGATGAACTATGATTGGTAATAGTAGAGTGTAAAAATGAAAGGTGTTTTTCAAAATTTTAATACATATAATTATTATCCTTATCATTTTACAACTAAATTTTGAGGCCCCCTTAATTTATGTGGCCTCATGCGCCTGTTCGGAAATCCGTCTCTGAACCTACAGTGTCTTTGGTACTAGCAAGTCCATCGGGAAATAATTGGGCACAGTACTTGACATGGTCCTCACCATGTCAAGTACTTTTGTATAGATTTTATGGGTACTACTTCATTTGCATTTGCAAAATCTTTTATTTTAATATCTGAGTTTTCAACACATCTCCTAGCTGTTTAAGAATTGGTGAGCTCCATTTTCTCAGTAGAGTGAAACTGTTTTAAAATTATATATCCATTTAGTAGGCTTTTTGGCACTTGCAATTGGGGAGAACTGTATCCTTAATAGAAAGCTCTACCAACAATAAAAGACATAAAGCAAAATATAAATATGCTTAAAATGTTATGAATTAGAATCGTAAAGTGACCGGAAATCTGCGTTTTTCCTCATTTATCAGATATTTAAATATTATCAAACTCAAAAAAAAAAGAGCGTCAGCCACTTTTCTTGCTTTATTGTGCGATCATCAATTTGCTCAAAACATGAATTGATCAGTGAATTTAATAGATATAGATATTTCTGTATATTCAGTAGTCCTAATTGGCAGAAATTGTTCTCTTTGTGGCTGCAGAAATATTATAATTCTTACTTAAAAAGTCAAATTTAACTTGTACAATACATTCCATGGTACCTATAAAAAGTATTAATTCAGATTGATATTTGAATGAGTTTTTCTTTGAATATTCCAAGAACGGTATATCATATATAAAAGAATGGAATAAAAAATAAAAACGCAGTTATAAAAACTTTGTTAGAATTTAAAATTTTTGAAATGAAATATAATTGAAATTTTCTGAAAATGAATACTTTTACTACCAATACAAATCTTATAAAATTTCGCAAGTATTCATAAAACTACATTAGGTTTACACAAAGCAAAAAAAGCATTAGCTTTTCAAAACTCTCTTCGTTATTGAAGTATGTTGCTTTTAGGAAAGTTTAATATCTCGCGCACAACTGCGAGAAATGTATTTTATTCCCTTGTTTAGCTCTACTTCTCTTAAACAGAAATTGAGAATCTGCAAATTCTCAATTTCTGTTTCTTTATAAACTCGATGCTCTTATGTTCAGTCATTTAAACAAACCGTGATTAGCGAATTTTTTTTACAAATTTTGATAGTTGAATAATTTATACTTTTGCATTTGTAAGTTTGATTAAATATACGTTTTTTAGTATTCCCATTCCTGATAAACTCTTAAAATTTCTGAATTTTCTTTCTTTTTTTTCCTCTCTAAATTTAGAAATAAAATTTTATTTGCTATTGGATGATAATAAAATTAATTTCAGGGATTGAAAATGGGTATGATGGAATGGAAAACCTTGAACTCGTTCTTTATCTCCGGATTCTTTTGTCAGTTGGGATGTAAAGTTAGTGCTTTGATTACTACAAATTATTTCTGGGATTCCGGTACACAGACATATTTCTAAAAGTGCATCGCATGTTGTGTTGATCGAAAGATTTTTGCGGCACTACTTCTTACCGTCTAGAATTTTGATCGATCAAATACCGGAAATATTTGTCTTCTCGATGGTGTCAGAGTTTTTCCAATCAAGTCTACAATCACCGTATGGAAAGGGTATGGGGCTCTGACGACCGATTTGACAGGGATTTAATCTGATCGTCGCTCTGAACTTTTTAACTGACAATTTACACATGTTCGGCAATAATTTTCCACGTCTTTTGAAACGTTTGACAGTATTTACATATTATACTGTCCAACTTTATCGCCAAATTTGAAGTCGTCGCCAATGAGTTGTTAACCCGCCAATTATGGCAATCCGGCAATGGTGTAATCCGTTAATCTTTATCGCCAATGAGTTACTAAACCGTTGTCGATCGTTGGCGAAGACGGTATAATACTTCAGTACCCATTTGATCAGCAAAAAGGTAATTCTCATCCCTAGAGGATTTTCGTTATGAGCTAGTTGATGAACCTTATCCCGATAACTTTTAGGCTATATTAACGGATTAACTATGTCCTCACAAATTTTATCTATGTGAAATAATAACTCATCTCTCAAAAAGAAATGATTCTTTTTTAAACTAGCATTTTTAAAAGCATTCTCTAATGTTAAACATTCTCTTTTCAATTTCCGGAAACGATTAGCTTCTGAAAATTCTGCTAGCACTTTCCGAGATAAAAACAAATACTACAATTTGACCCACCTTCGGCCGACCTTGAATCTTTCCCCTTTTTTACCTCCACCATTTGTATACCAATAAAGTGGTTATATACAAATTTTTTTGGGTGGTTATTATATATATATATTTGATTATGGCGAGTCAGAAACTGTAAAACATCAACCAGTACATACAACAGTTTTCCTTGACTGCACTGTGTGGAAGGGGCTTCCTCCACAGTGGAGCCAATTCATCCGGAGGATATCTGCAGGAAATCTCCAGCAGGCTAAGCGTCTGTAAGTCTGAGATCGAACTTGATTTAAAAAAAATGGCTAAAGTAAGTAATACCCTGATTCTCGTAATATTAATTCATTGATTCATGTCTCTCAGCCATGCTATACAGTATCCCTCTGAACCACTGTTAAACTATACAATTAGTGTATAAAAGTCAATATTTTCTCAGCTCTGTAATATTTATCTGTACCTGATGCATGTGAATTTACTACTTTGTTCCATTTTAACTCTCCAAGTATGATGGTCATATTTATTGTTATGCAATACTCCAAGAGGTTTTGAAATTGATTATAGTGGTTAACGTCGAAGGATTTAAAAAATCACTTCCTACATATCGCAACTACATATTAAAACCCCATTCCAAGTTATATGCGTTCTCAATTCTATAAAAGAATTCTATCCTCTCAAAGTTCATAAACGGCAAACAAATTTCAAGTATTAAATATTTCTCTAAAACTAACAAAGATTTCTGATTCAGATGTCGAGAAGAATTTAATATTTTATACCTATCAAAATATGAAAAAGAAATAAATTTTTACGAATGTCAAGAAAGTAATCAAAAGTCAAATGTGTCCCATTCTTAAATCTTTACACTGTTTATTTTTTGATGACAGACGCTTCCTACATCTTGCTCTTCATTAAGAAAAGTCCCATTTTATTTATACAGTTAGAAACTGGAAGATGACCTGAGAGGAGCTCGTACATTCTGCTGTTTATTTTGGCGCAAGGAATTTTTAGAATTTTTAGCTTTTTGTCTCGAGAACAGTTATCGACTACAGAACTGTCGCGGGAAAGGGGCAGACACCAGAGTTTAGGGACTCCAAGGAGCAGCGAAAACATTATGAAATAAAAACACTCAATTCGTGGTTCTTGTTGCTGCTTTCCAGACAACAGCGGATTGGCCGAACGCTTCGGTCTTTGAATGCTTTTTCCTCGCCCATTCCCTTCCATTTCCCTTCAGAAAGATTTAGTCGCACAGAGGGTCCCAAAACCAGAATTATTCCGAATGGGCTTTTAAAGAAGATTTCAAAAGTAATCTGTATTTGTTTACAAGAGATGACAAATAATGGTTTGAAAATTGCAACTGATTTTAACTTGCTTTAAATAATTAAATGGAATAAAGAATTGAGCTAAAACAAGTGGAAATAAACTTAATTACATATTGTTTATATTAAATGAAAATTTTTTTTAAAAAGTCAGAATAATTCTTTATTCATGGGAAGTGTTATTAGAGAATTTGATATTCGGTTAATGTTTATTAAATTGAAAGTTTTGTTAGAAAACTGGAAAGTATTTGAAAGTGAATAAATTGGCGAAAATCTTATTTATGCGAAAATTGTGAAAATATGCAGACAGCTATTGGCTTCAGGCGAGTATTATGTTATGTAAAAATTATGACAAAACAGCACAGCTTGGAGAGTACACAATATTATACTGTATGGAGACAACGAAGAAGTTCAGGATTAAGGATATGAATCCATAATTAAAACTCGAGTTGTTTTTCAGAAGTAAAAACAAATTATTCATATTCATGAAGATATTTAATACGCTATTTATCTCTTCTTTAGATCAGACTATTAGCACTATGAAATTTGGGGGGGGGGGGGTCTTCCCATTAAGGATTGATTAATGCTATATCAAAAGGAAAGTCCAACGAATTTAAACTTGGTCATTGCGAGGGCTGAGCAGCTGAGTAGATATTTCGAGTCAACTATTCGCGTCAAATACCGAAAAAAAATCAATGAATGCTTTAAGAAGTCAATTCTCCTTTTTTTTTCTTTCTTTCTTCACATCCCACATATTTAAATTCTCTGTTTTTATTAATTAAACGAGTCTTCTAATCTTGTTTTTCTTACTAATAAACCGCAATATTTTTCTTTGCCTTAATTGAAAAACCTATAAAGGAATGCAAATATCTGCATTCAGCGATTGGAAAGTTTCTGAATTTTCACGCTTAGCGTAAAGAATATTAAGGATTTAAATGTAAGGAAATATTCAGTTAAGTTGTTGGCAACACATTTTTAAAGCAGTCCGTAACGTCATTATATTTAATATTTCAAGCTTAGAATCCATTATTAAAAACATTCCATATGTTAAATATATGTTGCCAACTTTCTAAATATCTTCAAAATATATTCTTACTCAGAATGATCGATACAATGGGAGGTGTGTGAACAACTTCATAATCTAAAAAGAAAGCTCTGAGATTATGAAATTTGCTGTCATTTTGCTATATTGTTGTGATTAGTGACATTTTATAAGGCCGCTGACAGTTAATCTTCAGCGTTTTAAGACGAGTGAGTGTCTTTTGTTAGAGCCAAGAGTACGACTTAGATTCTTCATGCGTCAAATTCACTTGAACAACCCCTTTTTACCTGGGAAGGGGGGCAATCACATACTTCACTGATCAAACACAAAAGAACAACCATGCCCTAACCGAATTCTAACGCCCAGATGAGGGGGAAAACGCCCTACTCCTATTCCAAGACGCCGGCTTGTATAATTCCATTCATGCAGCTAGATTGTTGTTGTATTGTAATCTTGTACTCGAATAAATAAACTATCGGATCTCTCTCTTGATGCACGCGCACAATTAGCTAGTTAATTTCAGTTTCGATTCTTGTGTATTTCCTAATTTCTGATAAGAAATGTTCAAACTCTCTCGCTATACATCTATATATCGAATTCTAACGTATGTGACACAGAAATCGCTAGTATTACAGCAGTTAGATGCAAACAAATCAAAGGACATTTAAGACAATTTTAACTGTATTAAGCAACACTTAATTCAGTACTTCGCTAAATCATTAAGAGGGGAAATAATATTAGATGCATTTTAGGTTGAACTTGCCAAAATATGTATTCACTCAGAGGAAAGAAAATGTTAAAAAATCAAGAAAGGAACTTGAAACAAAATTAAATCTAGTTAGAAAATGTATTTAACCATTGTTAGAAAAATAATCGCTATGACTAAGATATTGATGGCCCTATATTCCAATACTATTATCATACAAAAATGATTTTTGTGTTTACTTTTGTGTAAAACTTTTTAAAAAAATACCTATTTAATGATATCAATTTCAGTGTTCTCTTTATTGCTAATAATTCTTAAAAAGAAAAAGGTAATTCCCAATTTTTGACATTTTTTTGTGTCTAATGCAACAATTTTTAATTCGAATTTGCACATCAAAGCCTTTAATCGCATGCTTTTTGCTAATGTTAATTTTTTAAAAATAAATGTCCTTTTTGAACATTAATTATAAATAAGGATTTTTACTTTCATAATTTTTTAAAAATAAATGTCCTTTTTGAACATTAATTATAAATAAGGATTTTTACTTTCATTTCATAATATACCTACCTTTTTAACTTGTTTTGACTTATTAAATTCATGTTTTTATCGTCCCGTTTCCTAATAAGTAACGAGTAATTTAATAAATATATATAAATAAATAGCTGGATGAATATCTCCAAAAACGGCTAATTTGAAAAATTGCCTTTACTTGTACTTTAAAATATACTTATGTAGCATCTTTAATATTCTATGGGCACTTTATATCCTGAATGCCGGCGCTTCTTTGTGTGAGCCAACTTTTAGACGCGAGCACAAAACGGGGTTCTCGCCTCTAAAGTACCTCCTTCTTCACCCTTAAATCTCAAGTTACCCGAGAAAGTAAAAGCTCGCAAAGAAAAGAAGTTACTCCAAGGCACGATGAAATGTATCGGGTTTTCTTTCTCGGTCTTTATTGCCTTTTTTTCAGTTCGTTTTAAGTTAGCGGAAAGAAAAGGCGCAATAAACGGAGCGTTAACGACAGAATATTTAAAAAGGCACGTTTCGGAGGCACATCATCGCTTTGCCGCTGCCCCCTCTTCCATTTCTCAAGTCATCCGAAACTTACTTCTTGTTAAAGCGTCTAATCTGCTTTGTCTTTTACATCCCGTATACAACTTGTAATGCTATTATAAGGCAATTAAATTACTGTACCAATATAAGATAAAGTTAAAACAAGCTTTTATATACATGTAACTTAGTGTTTCTTTTCTTTCATCTACTGTCAAAGAATTGAAAATCGTTCTCATATTTTACATTAAAAAAAAGTTGAATTATAAATAAGACATTTCAGTTCTCATAAACTGACCTTAAAGTTTGTAAAGTCCTTTTGCAACACCCTGTAACATTTGGTAATGTATTTATACCTTTATAAATAAGAAGGTTAACGCTTAATAAATGTCCTTCCTTTAATTAATATCTTGTTCGGAACACTTATGAGAGTTCTTTATGTGATAAACTAATAAAAGTTAATAATAATTAGCCATAGAGTGGCTTTCCCCATTTTACTAAAGTAACTTCTGATAATGTTATACGAACTTTTGAAGAATCATAAATAATAATGAAACATTTTACCTTTGAAGAATGAAACTTTTTATTGGATTTTAAGGAGTTAAGATAGTAATAGCATAATGTGACAGCGTTGAAGGACAATTTTCTTGATATTTGTTGCAAAGAAAGTGACTGAAGTGGAATGTGAAGTTATGTGCGAGAGGTTTGGGGATGGCGCTCACAATTCTTAAATTTCCTGAGATAAAAACAACCGCTCTTGAATCTGTGCTTCTCAAAAACCAACGGATGTCCCACCGCTTGAATGCGATCCAACACTGCCCTCGGAAAGGACTCAATGTAAAAGAATTATTTCCAATTTTTTGATTTAATCCATTTTGAAACCCCGGCAGTAAATGTAGTCAGTTCAAAAACTGGTAGTTATAATCTTTTCCCAAAATAATATGTATTGATTTCATTGGAATTGTCCCCCTATGAAATCAATGCATATTTTTAATAATGCAATTTTGATTACTTAAGCGTTCCCCTTCCACTTATAAAATATTCTTCATGGGATTTCTAATTAATAAACTTGAAAAATATTCAAAAATTAATCTTAACATTACTGCCCAACTGATAAATACCCAAGTACGATGCATCTGCTCATCATGACTGCACTTCTCAACTGTCATATTTACAAGTAATGACATCGAAAGTAGGGTTCTTTTGGGGTGAAAGGATTAAGGAGAGGGAGGAAGGGCGTCGATGGTTAGGAACCTTCTCTTCTAAAATATCCTTTTTAACCTGGTTGTGGTTTTCTAATTTATACTTACTTGAAGAGAAGCCGGCTCTCTGTCACAGAGGTTCCTCATGCTCTGGGAGCATTTGATAACATAACCCCAAGCTCCATTTTATTCATCCAAAATGTTGCGAGCAATTACTATCGCATTCATGCAAAATCATAATCAACTATAGAAGAATTTGTTCCAAATTTTGATAGGAACCTAAACTTTCTAAAGATAAAGTTATAAAGTGCATTTCATTCTCCCACCTCATTTGGATTATTCTGACCTTATCCGCTCTTTCTAACCGAAATGACTTTAAGACTTCTAACTGAAAGCCTTTTAAATAAATATATTTTTATGAGCAGTTTCAAATTCTATAATTCTTTTGTTGGGTTGATGGAAATTTTTCATTTATCGTGACAGCTGCAGAGTCACATATTCCTGTAATCTACTGAGAGAACGCATTTATTAATAGCAGCATATTCTAAAACATTTCATAATATTTAAGTTCATTCTAATATGACAGTGTTAAAGGCCATTAAATTGAATAATAAGGCTTCATGCTTGCTATGATAGTGATTTTCCCGATTTATCTAGCACGTTGCTTCGTAATACTTTTATATTAATATTATAATTGATTGGTTAATCTCCGTTACTCAAATTATATATTTTTGTTGAATTCCAACACACTTATTACACAGAAACACGGATTTACCTTTGGTACAGAATTGCTCTAAGAATGTTACTGTACTGATAAAGATTGAAAGTTGCTGTACTTACAAAATAACAGATGTAATAACTGATCTGCATCAGAGAGTAATCACATTTTTAAAATAAAGATTTAATATGGATGATATGCATATACACAGATGATTATATCTAAAATATTCACAACTACTTCCAGGTTATCGATTATGACTCGGAGTTCCCCTCGGAACTCCTACGAAGCAGACACGCCCACTCGCTCCCGTTCGGCTCTCCCTCTCACACACTTTTCGGACCTCCAACACTTCACAGCTGTTCTTTCTTTTCACTTCACATCTCATCTCTTCGCTTTATAGGCGGCCGGAACAGACTCATGGTGGCTGGTGACATGGCACCCCTCCCCCCAATAAGATTGCGCTTCGCAGAGCTGAGCGAAATCTGACCCAATAAAGTATACATAACATAATAATATATATCATAACTACCATTAATATTCTTAAACATTAACATAAACTATCAATTCAGGCAGACGAAAGGATATCTTGATATAATAATACACATGAAATGTACTGTTACTGCATTCTAATCAAATTAAACAATATATGTAAAATAACAACAGATGAAAAGAAGCCTTGATGCAAACGCATTACAATATAAATTTTAAATCAATATATATAAACAGAAGAAAAGAAGCTTTGATACAATCACATCATACAAACTTTAGACAACCATTGAAGAAAATTTAACCATACACTCGTCTTGATAGACCATCGGCATTTTTTAACTGAGCACCTGGGCATTGGGAAATAGTAATATTGTGTCTTAGTAGAGCCAGTGCCCAGCCTTGTAATTTAGCCGACTGAGGTGCAGAGTTTTGCAAAAATCGTAAAGGATTATGATCAGTTATTATTTCAATATTTGCACCAAACACATAAATTTCAAACTTTTTGATCGACCACACAACTGCGTATGCTTCACGTTAAATTGTAGCCCAGTTCTATTGTACTTTGTTGAATTTTTGGCTAGCGAAACTGATTGGATATAAATTACCGCTGTCGTCCCTTTGAGACAGACAAGCACCAACACCAAAGGAGTTAGCGTCACACTGAATAACATAGCGCCTTTAAGGATCAGGTGTGTAGAGTTTAAGAGCATAATACAATAAGTTTTTTTAATTTTTGGAATGACAGTTTTTCCATATCAGTCCAAGGAATACATCCTGGAACATTCTTTTTTGTTAGATCTGTTAACGGCTTTGCTATGTCCGCATAATTTTTTTATGTAATTTCGGTAATAGTTAAAAAAGTCCAAGTGCACTTTTTAACGCTGATTCAGTTTTAGGTCTCTCTATAATTTCAATAGCACGTAATTTTTCAGGATCTAGCTCGTGCCTTCCTGCTCCTATAATATGACCTTGGTACTTTATTTGAGATTTTGCGAAGACACATTTCTTAACATTAACAGTGAACTTCAATTCTGTTAATTTCGACAACACAGCATCTAAATGTTTAAGATGTGTATCCCAGTCACAAGAAAAGATAGCAATATCATCCAGATATGCTTTGCGGAATTCACGATATTCATTTAAAGCCATATTCATCACTTTCTGAAACGAAGCTGCGGCGTTACGTAACCCAAATGGCACCACTTTCCATCTGTATTGAGCACGATGAGTTTTAAATGAAGTAAAATCCCGGCTCTCTTCTTCTAAAGGAATTTCCCAACATCCAAGCACGTTATGATGTTAGCATGTCCGATTTGGATTAAGTCCGTCACATTCTCCATAGGATAATCGAAGGGTTTGGTCACTGCGTTTAACAGTCGGAAATCGATGCATAAACGCATACTACCGTCCTTCTTTGCTACACATACTACAGGATATGCAATTTCTGCTTCACTAGGTTTTATAAGGCCTAAGCTCTCGAATTCCGCAATTTTTTTATCAACTTCAGGCTTTAAAGATTCGGAAATTTTGTAAATGTACGGCCTTTTCCTCTCAGCAGGTGTTAAGCGAATTTTATGTTCACCAACATTGGCTATTTGTACTTTACCAGAGAACAATGATGCATGGTTATGAAAAGGTTTCTGTAATTGTGCCCGCTTACCTTCTTCCAAATGACAAACATCTACCTCCATGTTGTAGTTGCTTATAGGGGATAATTTAATTGAGGTCGGATGAATTTCTCCAAATTCAATATCATCTTCAAAAGTAACTCCTGCAGTTTGTGTTCTAGCATGAAATTGTCTTATTTTATTAGCATGGACATGTCTGGCATTACCATCTGGTAGTTTAACTTTATAAGAATGGGGATTTACTCTCTCAATTATTTCACCTGGACCTGTCCACCTTGCATATAATTTATTAGTAGAATCTGGAATAAGTAAATAGACCAACTCGCCTTTCTTGAACTCTTTCATTCTCTTTCCGCGGTTAAAGTAATGAGCATAAGAATTTTGTTTCTTAGCGGTGTTTAAAGACGCAAAATCGGCTGCTTTTTCTAAATTTATTTTTAATTCTTGCTGATAGTCTATTGCTGAATTGCTCAGATTTAGGAGCAATGGTATCTCAGCAGACCAAGAAGATTTTAGGACCGATAGAGGACCTCTAGCTTCGCGTCCATACATAAGTCTAAAAAGAGATAGGCCAGTAGTACAATTAAGTACTTCTCTATATGCGAAAAGTAAATATGGAATATGCTTATCCCAATCGGTAGGATCTAAGCGAATTACATGATGTAACATTTTTTTTAAATACTCTATTCCCTTTTTTTACTAAACCGTTCGACGCTGGATATGATGGAGTGGGAAACCGAGGGCTTACTCCTAACTATCTTCGAATTCTTTTGTCAATTGTGACGTAGTAAAGTTAGTGCCCTGATCACTACAAATTATTTCTGGGATTCCGGTCCGCATGAATATTTCTAAAAGTGCATCGCATGTTGTTTTAGCCGAAAGATTTTTTAGCGATACCACTTCTGGCCATCTAGAATTTTGATCAATTAAACACAGACAATATTTATCCCTTCTTCCCGATGGTGGTGCCATTTCTCCAATCAAGTCTACATTCACCGCATGCAAAGGGGACGGGGCTCTGACGACCGGTGTGATAGGAATTCTATCGGATTGCCGTTCCTGACTTCTTAATTGACAGTTTTCACATGTTCGGCAATGATTCTCTACGTCTTTTGAAATATTTGGCCAATAAAAAGATAATTTTATTCGTTCTCTAGTTTTTCTCATCCCTAGATGATTTTCGTCATGAGCTAGTTGAAGAACTTTATCCCGATAACTTTTAGGCAATACTAACTGATTAACTATGTCCCCGCAAATTTTATCTTTGTGAAATAATAACCCATCTCGTAAAAAGAAATTATTCCTTTTTAAACTAGCACCTGTAAAAGCATTCTTTAATGTTAAACATTCTCTTTGCAGTTTTCGGAATCTATTAGCTTCTGAAAATTTGTCATCATTACTGCTATCTAGTTTTTCACTTTCCGGGATGAAACAAATACGAAAATATGACCTGCTTTCGCTCTCTTGCAAATGTAAAGAACACTCCCCCGACCCTGAACTTTCCCACCTATTTCCTCCCCCATCTGCGCGTCAACCGAGTTGAACTCTGAACCCTTAATACTCTCAACATCTGATGAATCGCTAATTCGAGAGGCACCCTTCAGGGAGTTACACACATCTGGTGTCATCAAACAAGGAATGTTTAGTCTATCTGTCAGAGCGAATAAAATATTAGAGCCACAGAATATACTATCGTCAGGCTTTTTATAGTGTACAGATACCACCCCTAGTTTTGCTTCAACTTTTTCTTTGAAAGCAGATTCCAATATTATTTTTATTCTTCCTTTCGCTTAATTTTCATATCTGGAATTAATGAAGTATAATATTTAAAATAGAAATTTCCGCGCCACCATCTATTATTGCTTCAATTTGTCTACCAGCGATACAAATACTAACTTTTTGTAAGGGGTATAAATTAATTTCATTAACACCTTCAGAACACTGCAAATGTTTAGAATTTACATTAGTGACAATTGCGGTATTATCCTCGGATATATTTACGGACATCTGTGAAATATTTCGTGGTTTTCTTTTTGTATCATTACCGGGTTTATTTCTTCTATTGGGACAATTTTTTGCAAAATGCGAGTTACTAGAACAAATGTAACCTTCACGCGTTTTCGAAGTACATTTGTTTTCATTAGTAAACTGTGGTTTTCTTAAATGCGGTAGAATATACTGAGTATTTTCGTAAACAGGTTCGCGATAAACAGACCGTTTCTCATATTTTATTTCCTCAAGGATCTCCCCTTCGCTGTGAAATAGATGTCACATTCTTTCGCTAATTTCTTTTGGCTGTAGCCAATTTTCTCCCTGTCTTGCTGCAACATGGGCAGGAGTTTCGTTATCTAAAGTTTCACAGATTTTATCAGATATGATCAGGTTTATTAATGAATCAAAATCCTTCACTTTGCGAATCTTGCAATAATGAAGCCAACCCGACCGTAAACGGGATGCAAACTGCTGATGAGTTTCTCCCGGTAATCTCACGGTTTTCTTAAGATTATCCAAACATACGGAAGGAAATGGTTCGTATTCTTTAATAATTAAAGTTCTGATTTTTCCGTAATCCTTTAAATCATCCTCATCAATATAAACTAATATATTCGCAGCTTTTTCTCCAATTAGTTTCAACGAAATTTCAGATTTAAAATTTTCAGGAACATTTTTGTGTTTTCGAAAGCTCTTGAACCGCAACAGCACATTACTACTTACCACTGTGTTTTATTCATTTATTTGTTGCAAAACTATTGTTTTATAGGAATTAGAAATTTTTTTAATTTTTTTGACAAGTGTTATACTGATAATTACGAATGCCACTAAAAATAGCAAAGGAAGACTACCAATAAGTAAAAGGTTTTCTTTAGAAAAATTGCGTGGGTGAAACTTGCGACTCTGTGATGCATGCAGTTATAAAAATGGCAATGGGATAGACGATCCAATGCGCGATATGTAAAATGGGATAGACGATTATATGCGCTATATGTAAAAAAAATCACGGAATTTGTGCAGCAAAAATATTCTTGTTATAAGTGAGAATTAAAAAAAATATTTCTTGATTAAAATTACTTTTTACATAGTAATTAGTCTTAGTTATAACTATTTTTGTTTTCTAAAAAAATTACTACGCATTTTATTCCGTACTTTTAGCCTATATATAAGAAAACTCTTCAGCATTCCAAAGATTCAGTCATTCATTACGATCTCCAATTAGTAAAAAAAAATCTTAAAATGTTTTCATATTCCAGAATGTTTGTTCAAAAAATAAATCGGTTACCTTTACAATGCCTTTTCATTCTTCTGCCTTTGTTTTTATCGAATTTCACTGGGAGCGCATCGTATTAAAAATTATGAATGGAAATACCTTCCCGGATCCATTTATTTGCTTTTCTCAAAAGGCAGAACTAATTATTGTTCCAAAGATTAAGTAATGACAGCATGCCGATGACAGGGTGGGAGCATCGCCCGCTTTTTTCCCCCATTCCCTCCGGTGACTCGGGAGCGCGCATTTCACGAGGAATTAATTATGCCTTGATTCACCGTTTCTTTCGTTTCTGTCGTCCAATTGAGCAGAAGGAAGGATGCCTTGATTCCGACTGAACTGCATTTCAGCCGGCGCGACAGAGTGACTAAACTGCAAACATTACGAGAGAGAAATTTTGAAGAAAAATTTGTGTTTGAGATCGGTTGTAGGATATTAAACATTCAATCTTAGCTTTTTAAAACGCTTCGATGCGGTTTGGAAATATCACTTTTGATTTTTAAGAAACGATGTATTGATTCGAGCAGTAAAATCTTCGAATGTAAAAGTACTTCAATGTAAATATTTTAACATGCGCTTTAGGAAAAGAATAAATCAGTCTATCCTTACCAATAAAATGAGTTTTAAGCTGGAAAAAGTTTTTTGTGTAATTCAGTATTTCCTTTTCATTTACCATGAAATAAAATGTATATTTTGATAATGATGAATAGAAGATAGCATAGGTTATTATTCACTGAATTTGATGTTTAGCTGTATTTCTTATATTTCTAATTGAAAAGCCGTAAGAATGGAGGATTAAAAAATATTGAAATGATGAATGAGCTATCTTACAGTAATAACATTAATGTAATAGTAAAATAGAACAAAATATTATTTCATGTGTTCCTATCAATATATCCTGAAAATAAATAATGACGGATTAAGCATGACAAAATATTTCAAAGTCCTTTACAATATTAAAAAAATCAAACGAATAAACAAAAAAAATTAATCTTTATTGATTAATTTGCAAAATTGTTATTTTTATCGAAATTACTTTTCGAACAAAAAACGAATGATAAAGAAACCAATGATTTTTCAAAATTTCATTTCATTATTTATTTTATCAAGATTGCTCTTTTCTATTCTATTATGTTTAATAAAAAAATTCCTAGTTTTTAGATTGTTTTTTTTTTAAATTTTCGTGTACTCTTTGAGCTGACATTCTATGTCAAATCAGTGAGAAAGGTCTCCCCTAAACCGTTTCGCATACTCTGTAATGAATGTGAATTTGCATTTTAGATTCGTTTTCACCCAACCAAATTCTGAAGAAAACTACAATCGCGAAATTACCAACTAAATTTGATATATTTAAGTTATCACGTTTACATTTTCCTGAAAGTACGATTCGACAGATGGTCAATTTTTCTTTGTTGGATTCAGTTCAGTATTGGATAGGTTTCTTCAATATCGGTCTTAAATCTGTTCACTGAATTTTATCCATCTCTCTCTCTCTCTCTCTCTCTTTCTTCATCGTTAAGTTATAAAACATGTTCAATTACGTTCAAAAACTTGAGTACATAGACTTTCATCGAATTGCCTTTGCTCAAAATTTGATAGCAGTACAGACAGGCAGATGCAATCCTAAAAATGTGTTATTTGAACACAGGGTGATGTTTCATTAAAATGCAGAGTTCATAATTTTTGACTGTTACGACACTTTTCCTGTATTGAATAAGTGTTTTACTAAATCATTCACACAAAATGCGCTCTTTCGGATGCATTTGAATGTATTATTAATTAGTTCTTCGGAGCATAAAAAAGACAGAATGCATCTGGTATATAAGGTATATAAGGATGCGCAACATCTCGTCATTCATTTTAACGCATGCAATAAAATAGTCTGCTCCGAAGCTCCTCATTTCAGCCCGAATCAAGAGCAGACTTTTGTTTCAACCACAGATGACTTTGCCGGGTGCGGGCTTTTGTGTGTTCAAATGTTGAAACATTTCTTTTTTGTGTCGGAACATACCTAGAGGGAAGAGGATTGTTTTTCGAGTGATGAGAGTCCTGTTCAGGATGCTCCTGCAATCGGTGTCTTATCTTGAATCTCATCCTTTTTAGAGTTTGCAGATCGTTTAATCGAAAAGTTCGTTGCATTGAAAGGCAATTTGGAGATCATTTTTATTATATTATATAAATTAATAAGCCCATATTTTTTTCTTTTACTATCAAAATCCTCTTTTAGTTAAAGAAAAAAAAACCTTTTAAAACACTTTTCCGATTTTGTAGTTTTAATAATTATTGTAATAAAAGAAAGAATTTCTTTTCACAGAGAATGTGTTTTAAATGATGTTTCAGGAAAAATTATGGTACTTGACACTTAAAAATAACTCCTATAAAGAAATTGCAATTTTATTTTGAAACAAAAGGCTATTGTTTGAAAATACGATAAAAAATAATTTATCCTAGCACATATGTGCACAGATCGGCTGAAACATGTTAATGTAAAAACTATCATGCCGCAAACGAAAATTACATTAATAACGTAGATGGTGGGGGAACCGAACTCGCAATGTTAGGTTTTGTAGCCTAGTAACATAACCACTCGACAAAAGTGACACACATGTACGGTCGAGGTTATCTAGTTTTTGAGGCTTCCACTACAAAAATATGAAAAAAATTGAAGCGTTTTGTTTTTTTGAGTAATTAATATTTTAGGAGCAAAGGGCATGCATACATAATGATGCGTAGATGCAAACACGAAACTAAATTTTATTTCAGATAAAAATAATATATATGTAATGATTAAAATTGCAATTTTTGTAGAATTTTTTATTGAGAAAAGTTTTAAATTATATTTGTTTTCGGATTGCAACTAACAAAATTTAAACTTCTGTAATATAGATGTTTTATATAATGACGTATAAATAATTTTTCAAGAAAAGTTAATTAAAATTTTCATAACATAGAAATTAAAGACTAGAAGTAAAAAACGTATTTTCGATTATGAAAACATTATGCAATTTTTTTCTGTGTAATCAATAGTCTTTGCTTTAAAATCGCTTTCATTAAAAGTCGCTTTGACTTACGAAAGAAAACTTTTAAAAGAGTCTGACATTGTGTAATTGTTTTCTTTATAGCAGCTTAAAATAAGACCTCCATCAAAAAAGAAAAAGTTTTAAAGAATTAGAGGACAGTCTATTATTCGCATTCTTCTCCCGTTCTTACTCTTACTTTCTTAATCCGTGCAATGCTGGTGTATCTACTTCTAATCTGAAGATTTTTCGTCAAACTATCGATAAAAATAATAATTGAAAAATGAAACTTGAAACCGAAATAAAGCTTGTGATGAGTCATTAAGTAGACCCACAAAATTTTTAAAATCCAAAACTGAGTTTCACTTGAACTCAAAATCAGTGAGAGAAAAAGAGCCTCGAAAGGCCGGAAAGCTCTGCAGATTATGAAAACGGGAAACTTTATTTTTGCTCAGTATTTTTTAAAAAACAAGGGCTATAGATCTGGTGGGCGTGATCAACTGGAAAATTGCAAATATAATGATAATAACATTGAAATGGACTAAGATTGAAAGAAAAAGAATGAAGATTGAATTAATTAAGAGGGTGAATGGTTTAAGATCAAAACGAAGAATAAAGGGACTTGTGAATTATTTCCTCATACAAGAAAAACACACACAAAAAAAAGAAATATCGTCTCTTCATTCTAGATGTTCATAAGCTTCTGTCTCCTTAAAAAAATACAATCTGTTGCATCCTTGATTCTGTGATTACAATGACCCGAAAACACCTCACAACAGGCATGATATTTATTGTCTGATATGCGTTAAGGAAATTTCATACTCGTTATTTCCTATTTTACTAGAAATCTAAAGGACCGTGTTATTTTGCTCTCGTAATAAAAAAACAGAAAAGAGCATTACTCAATTTGAAATGATATTCTAAGATAATAACTATTCAACTACCAGAAATTAATAATCAAATTTTGATATAACAAATATTATTATATTTTTTATATACTATTCATTTGTAGATTTAGTCTTTATAATCGCAGCTGGCCACAGACGGCTACCCTAACTCGTCTGACGGCACATGGACAAAAATGTGAATAGCCGGACAGCATGGCCGGGTTTACGGTTAGGCACTAATCCTCATCGCCGGCAACAGTGAAAACCCTCCCACATGAGCCCGACATCGTATTCTCCACCGATTACGAGCGGAATGCGCTTGTTCTCTTTCGATAGCGATGCATTTATCAATGAATTCCACAATGTTTTAAAAATAGATGGCTGTAAAACCCTCTATAATAGGATTACGGTTCATCTATGTTCTGGAGATGGAAATTCAAAATTCAGGGGCATAAGATATGATCACTTCCTGAGAAAATAGGGCAGTGCTCTCTTTAGTTAGATAAGTAAAAAAATGCAAAACTTTTAAATACTTCATTTAACTTTATTTTTTGAAAAAAAAGGTGGTTATTATGAATGTATAAATATAAAATTTATAAAATATTAAAACATTAAAGCGATGGAATTAATTTTCTTTCAAAGAATATTTTAATTATATGAGTGAAGGAACATTTTTTTCAGCCTTTGAGAAAAGCTATTTTGAGGATGCGTGCAAAGATTGTAAGAATCTCAAAACAACATTATATAAACAGATCTCTCGGTCGCGAAGCAAGGTAACGCTCCCGATAATTTGAAGACGATATGTCTTTCCTTGATATTTATTTAAAAAATTAACTACAGGTTTTATAAGAGGACAAAAGACATCAAAACTATTTGGAACTTAGTGATTACAGAAAAATTAATTTCATGGGGAGAGAGGAAAGCAATAGTTTATGTGGTAGAGTTTGAACAAAGTGAACATGCATATTGTTGAAAATGAAAAGACGAATCTCTCTAGCATTTGCGAATATTGCTTCAAATGCTCTATTATTGCAACCTCAATAGTTTTTAGTCTCAATCTTTTAGACGCAAGATAAAAAGGGAGATTATTATAAATAAAAAATTATGATATCAAGATTCTGATGAAGCTTTTCGTTTCAGATATGTTTGTATCAAATCCCCTTTATGTTTATCAATACATTTGTCTGTAAGAGCACGTAATAACTCAAAATATCATATGAATCTAAACAATGAAATGTGTCGTCCGCATGTCAAAATGATTCCTATAAAATTCTGAACGAAATGTGTTTACATAAAGTTTATTTATTCCTCTGCCTGTAAGCGTTTAAACACAATAACTCACATATACTACGAGATTTGTTAATGAAATTTGTCATATCTTTTCTGTCAGATGAGTTGTGAATATGAATGAAATATTGAAACATTTCTTCAAAAGGAATTAGATCGGCTTATTCATGGGTTATGGGAATGGGATAACTCAAGAAATGCAACAACTCATATAAAATATGGTTGTGACCTGTTGCAACAAAAATGACAAAGCTATCATATTTGGACCCCGCAGTTCTGAAGAAAGACATTCAAACTGCATAATGCATTTTTCTCCTGAGGAGGTCCAGAACACGTCGTAGCAGAAAAGAACAGGAAAGTGTAGAGGGAAGAATACAGTTAAAACTCTCTCAAAGAACACCTCGCGCAATGCCGAATTATACTGTGAAAAAGGGACTTGTCTGAAGAGCGATATTCCTCAAATCGAGTGAAAAGGAGACATAGTGATGTTACGTGATAGAGTGGTTCTTATCAGATGCGTCGAGTGATTTCTCGAAGAGAAAACTTCTATCGGAATGGAAAAGATTATAGTTGGATCGCGTTGTTAATTGCAAATTTGATGAGTTTGCATAAATATATGTGGAGTCTAAATCTATTAAATTATGTCTGTGACCAATGTCATGAGACAGAGATGGACAGCAATGACATCGTTGAGCTGATAGAAGAACATCGCCAGAAATACTGAAGAACTTGCGAAGCTGCATTTTGAGACACAGTAACAAGTTGCTGAGGAGATTTGATCAGGAGAGGAAGAACTCCGAGACGCAACAGAGATGTAATCGTTAAATGAAATAAAGGTACTGAAAGCATGGCAAATGACTGAATTGTATGTTCTTTCTTATAAGGAAGTAGTTGTGTTTATTAGAGATGTATTTAATGATAATGCGTCGTCTTACTTTTGCGAAATTTTGGAGAGCCAAAACTAAAGGTTTTTAGACCATTTTCTTGTCTTAAAAAACATGTATTAAAAATAATAAATTATATTATAATAAATTTCTGTGAAGGTTTTTTTTTCAGCCTCAGAATGGAAATATTTGTTCGTAAGATTCAGGAACGAATTATGTTCGTCAAGCGAGCTTGAACTGCTCTCTCTTCAGTTAAAATTATATTGAATAAACGATACTGAATGCTTGGATTACCGAACTTGATAAAGTCAGTCTTATTTTACTTTACATATAATTATAGTACTTTCATATTCATTTATTATAAGCATAATTTTTTTTTTCAATTGGATTTACAACAAGCTCCCGTTTTTCGCAAAATTAATCGTTTCCATTTAAATATACGATTCAAAATAGTATAATGAACGCTACTTTGATTCTTTATGTAAGTGTACTTACAAGAATAAAATACGGTTGCAAACTTTGAAAATACATAAAAAAACACACGAAGAAAACTCGCTTCAATTTTCTTCCTAATCAAACCAAAATATATCAATAGAAATAAAAATGAAATTTTTATCTATAATGATGTTTAAATCTCTTTTTTTAAAATTGTATTTAAAGCAGTGCCATTTTGTTGCCTGCTCTCGAACATTTGAGCTTTCTTTTTACGTATTCCCAGAAATATTTGAGCTCGTTTTTAATGTTTTTTTTTGTGCCTCGTTTCTGAGGGACTTAAATTACTTTCAGAGTACTTTGGGTACGTATAAACCTTTTGCTCCATTAATACGTTGAACTCAGAAATGTTTTCATTCTTCATTTCTGTTGGTAGAAAAAGAAATGCCTCCAGGTTTTCCTCTGCAAAACTGCTGCTCGCTTTCTGAGTCGTTGCCATTCAATTTCCACGTTAGTTCCTCAAAAAATTCCACTTATATGTTACGAAAAGCTCGATTGTAGAAATATTTTTGAGACAGCTACAGTGAATTTACTTTCTATTACATTTCGGGAATTCGAAAACTTTCATTTTATAAGGAGGTGTATTTTAAGCTTTGTAAATATTACATTTACGGGAAAAATTTTACTTTGCATGCTTATTAATCAAAATCTGTTTAGGCGTCATTTATTAAACATAGTGGTTGAAATATCTACTTAGGAATCGGAAAATCCAATTTCGAGAAACAATCCCTTCAAACCCTTTTTTTTTTTTATGAAAATAAAGTTTGCCAATTATGAAATTTTTTTTCAAGCTAAATGAAATGTGTCTTTGAGAGCAAAAATGCTTCCCCATAGATCGTCCTCCGATAATTAGATTGTTGGTGTAACAACAATTCTCTTGGCGAAATGCCACAGTATCGCAACCTTTTTTATTTCTGCCAGACATTTCTCAATAATTATAAATACTTGAAATCGGTCATATACACATCAAAATTATAATTAATATAATTTGTTATTCTGTGTGAATAGTAAAATCCATGAAAATTAGCTTGCAATATTCAAACAAAAAATGATTATTTATGAAGTATAAAATACATTTTTAATTAATAATATCAATGAGTTTTTTTTGAAGCTTCGTTATAAAAATTCTAGTACTATTGCTAGTTAAGAAACACCTCATTTGTATTCATAAAGTCTCAGAAAAGGGATGTTTTTCAAAGAAATTGTTTTTTTTTCATATTTCGCTACACTACGATAATTGGTTGTTGAACCACCCCGAATGTGCTCCCATCGACTTTTTCTTACATTAACACAACGTGGCACGTTTTCTGTTTCATTGCACAGCGAAAAAAATGAACATTGGCTAATTTGGTGTCTTCTTTTACAGCTGGTAGGTTAAAGAATTGATATAGAATATAAATGCTGATGACAAGATCACGAGCAGAATTTAATTTATCTAAATCATTGCATTCTTTTTAGCAAATAAATTCACGTGCTCGTGCAGACATCGTACCAAAGACGGTCATGTTCATCATTTGGAGATATCTGTGACAAAAGGAATATGTTTGAGTAAAACATTTTTTGTTATTTCATCCTTCTAAGTGATAATCGTTCACTTTCGAATTATCGAGATACCATAGGTAAGAACGGACGAAGAGAGAAGCATTTCAGTGTCCCAAAATTTTTCGGAAATCTGCAAATTTGAAACCAAATTTAGTAATGATATTTGTAAACTTTATTTCAGAGTTCATAATAATATCCATATCCTTTTGAGACAATTTCTTAAATCGTCAGGATTTATCTGGTTGTTTGGAATGATTTCTCCTTTGCGATTTTGCTTTATGAATTGTTTAAGCATTCCAGGTATTACTTTAATTTACTTACTAAATGCGTTTGATCCTACATGCTCTTGTAGCAATAAAATTCGAGATGTACCGCTAGAACCTTATTAAAATACGCACCATTATCATTCAAATCTTGTCTACGCACGTTTTCGTCAGGACTTAGATTCTGTGTATCACAAGAACTCCTTTTTGTCATTCCCGAAGAATCTCGACCCTTTTCTAGACACCAATTACACTCTTTTTGCAACAAATCGAAAGCCTCCTGTGACTTGTATGCTGCAGTTACTCAAGTAGAAGCTTTTCCGCTGCAAACTTGTATTACACTGTAAAAGAGCTCAGGAACCTAGTTTGCTTATCTGCTCAAGGCAGGGGGCGGCCGTCGGGACGGAGCGGAAATTAAATATGCTTTTCTCCGCCCCTTCAGAAGAGGTGGCAATTCCCGAAGACACGTTGCCGAGGATTGAAATTTGCAGGCCGCTTAATTTGCTTAGATTGCCTAGGGGGGGGGGGTATTCAGCTTCGTGAAGGGGATTGGATGGATATGGAGGAAATGATATTCTCTTTTACCCAGGAGAAATTGAGGTGAAGAAAAGTGAATGGTTGATGCATTTGTTGCGTTTTATCGCAAGACGGTATTATTTTTAGAAATTGAGCGTAGATTTTTTGTTTGAAAGTTTTCAAACAACGATCTTTTGTGAGAAATAAAAGTAATTATCTAAAACCTATTCCTTGTTTGGTGGAGATAAGGAAAAGGGATAATTGGTCAAACTAAGTGAAAATATAAAATATTCGGTGGAAAATTTCTTACCAGTATTTTACTTCTATTAAAATACAATACTCTTGGAAAATGTAAAAAAAAAAACATGTTTTTATGCACTAGGTTGAATCTGGTATAAAATAGTTTTTGTGTGTGTGTGCGCGGAATGGTTACTTTTAATATTTCATTTTTCAAATGCCTGTACAAAAATCTATAGTGGTTAAAAGAAGATCAAATTTGGTTGTAATGCCTTTCAGAGCATGAAAAAAAAATGAAACTGAAAGCGAAATCAAAATTTGATCTTAAAAGAAACATGTGCTAAAATTAACCTTTTACTTATCTTGTAGAGCTTAACTTTGTGTTAACTCTTATGAACTAATTCAATTGACAACTTATTGCTCTTTATTTACTTTTTGATTAAATTGCAAAAGATCGCCTTTCTTCCAAGATCAATGAGTTTGTAATCCAAAATTACTTTCTAATCTATAAACGGAGGCGGTTGTACCTCTTAAAAAGAACAACGGGAGCGAATATTTTTGTACATCAGAAATCAAATTAAAATGGAATTACTTTCCCAAGAAGAATTTTGCTTGTTTAGTATTGAACTGGTCTCTTAAAACTCTCAAGTTTTACCACAAGTATTTTTATAACGCGGAACAAAGATAGCGAGGAATAACAGAGATAACAGGCAATCGTATCCCAATTTAATTTTATCTAATGTACAATTTTTAAAGTGCTTCCTTTCTGTCTTTGATGTGCAGTTCGAGAACCTAAAAAAGAAATGGTAATTATTTGTACTTATTTTCTTCAAGTTAGGTCAAATATATGAATAAAAATTCTTTTTATGTTATTTAGTTGCTGAAGAGAAATTATTTGAAAATGAAATTTGTTTTTGTCGAAAAGAAGGAAATAAATTATTTTCACATGTAAATAAATTAATAATAGAGATTAAATTCTTTGGTATTTTTTATTACGGTTGCATAACAAGTGTTTTATTGACAGGTTTCATGGAAAATATTGAAACTTTAACTTCGTCCCTTTTTAGTGAGTGATCTGAAAGAGTGAATCTGAAAACAGATTTGCAAATTTTAAAGTTCGGCTTCCCTTTTCACTAAAAAGGCTTCCAATTATTATAAAAGTGCTGATACAAAAAAAAGAAAAGAAAAAGGATAAATACAATCAACCTTTCCAGAAGCCCGAATATCTGATGTATTGACTTGTATGTCTATAAGTTAATTTTCAAATTGGATAAACCAAACCTTTTTGCATTTAATCAAATCTCTAGTTTCTCTCTCTCATCTCCCGAATCCCTTAATCTACTCTCTAAAATTTAAAGAATATGTTTGCTCAATGAAATGCGAGGGCGCATGTGCACCAAGAAGAATGCCTTACTTCTAAACTCAGGCTGCTCGGGAAGATGAAGGTTCACTCGGTTTAACTCGGATGTGGGAAAAGAGGTAAAAATAATTCATCGTTTGTGCCAGCAGCCGAAGGAAGAGTTCTTCTGACACAATAACTGAAAAGCGCCGAAAAGGGATTCCACGATTGATTTTATTATGACAATTGAGAGTGCGTTTGCTGAGACACTTCGACCTGGTTTCAATGCTATCACTTCCTTCGCTGAAAGTGTCTTAAACAAGAACGTGGACATGACATCGTAATCGAGAGCTGACTTATTTTGAGGAAGACCCTCCACTCAGCATGTGAATCTTTAAATTCAAAGGTGGAACAATTCACTCTATGGCATAAAATTCCTCACAATAACATTCACACCTTTTGGAATATCGAATATAATCGTAACGTCTTAACAGGGATAGTTCGCAGTTTCTTAATGCTTTAAATAGCAGGTGACAATAATTATTTGCAAAAGATTTTCTTGAATTAAATACCTACACCATAGAGTAGCAATATTTTATTTGAAAACGAAAATTCAAAATATTCTTTCATTTTATAAATTAAATATATGCATGCTTAAACACACACAGACGCATACATAATTGCTCACACGTTTTCTTCTTACTATTTGAAATACTAAGTTTTTGAATCTTTTCAAGTCTTGTATTTGAAATTAATGAATAATAATAAAGTTTGTGACTTACATTAAACTTATTTATATGCTTTAAAATTGTGAAAGATGATTTCCCAATGAAATTTCTTGCTCTAAGGTTCTAATTAAGTCATGAATAATTATTTTTAAAATATTAATTTATTTCCCATGTTTTTTCCACTTAAAGCTCAGGTTGGCCCGTTGTCTCCACTCGTAAGAGATTCCTTTTCCTTTTCTTCATGATGATGGTGTCGGGATAGGTACCATCACAACGTACACCCACATGATGCCATTTAATTTCTCTCTCTCTCTATTTTTATTCTGGATATTTTCTTTTCAAACAGGGAAAAAATATTACTGAATGACAGCATAAGGGTAAAAAAAGTTACATCCTCTTCTTTATGTCCTAATTTTAGGTCATTAAGTTTCACTCACTTCTAGAATTTAGTGGACAAGGTTTAACTAGTCACAACTAATTGCCTAACTGATGGGTTAAAAGATTTTTATTTTAAAAATTACACATTTTACACTTTTTTCAAGTTTATAGTAAGAGTATTTTCATTCTCATATTTTCATATTCAAGCGTTTTCTACAAAAAATCATAACTATATTGACATATTATTATATAAGTTTAATTTGTTAATTCATTATTTTGTATTCAGTTTGATGATTTTGGTGAGCTTTCTACTGTTAAAGGAAAATGCTTGCAATCATTTTTAGCGACATTCCTCACCAAATAGAAACAATCAGCTGAGTTTCTGAAGAACGTCATTTGTATATTGCACACTTCAATATAATTTTTTGTGTTGTTGAATATTTCATTTTCTCAGATATCACTTTTATCTTTTTTATTTTATTTTAAATAATCTGTTTGCATATTTATATTATTGAAAAACAAAGGATTCTCAGGTATCCCTTTTAATATGAAAAAACTGGATGCACTTGCGATCAATCTCGAACCAGGCGACCAGCTTTTCCAGTTGAAGTGGATGCAGAAGTGATAGTTCTGCAAGAAGTTGCAGAAGTGATAGTTCTGCGATTACTGCAAGAAGTGTTGCTCGCAATTTTAATTTACCGAGAACCACAGTTCTCAGAATTCTGCGCTCCGCTCTGCGGATTTTCCTTATTGGCTTCAGCTCGTCCAGATGTTGCAGTCTGGAGATGAGCAGCTGCGTGAGAACTTTGCGAATTTTTTCCTCGTCAGATATGATGAAGATGACAGTTGGCTACTGCGGATAATATGGACGGATGAGGCGCACTTCTCTTCAACTGGAAACATTAAAAACAGGAATTGTGTTCAATGGGCTGACAAAACCTCTCGCAGTGTGGCGCCAGTATCTTTTAAGTAAGTAAAACTGACTGTGTGGTGTAGCATCGCTAGCACATTTGTTCTCGGTCGGTACCTTTTTTCTAAAAGGTCACTACCACAGATTTGAAATCGTGTTCTGAAATCTAACGTGTGCACGCCTGGTTCACGAGATGTATTCAAATCGAAAGATGCCATAATACGTGAAGTTATGCAGATACCTCCTTTCATGTTACGTTTGTCGTTGTTGTCCACGATCTGCCGAATGCAATGCGTTGTCACCTTTGAAGGTGAACTCGTTGAAAACCTATAATTTTCTATTCCAATAAAAGCTTTTTTTCTCTTTCCTCTCTTTGTCGTCATTACTCCTTTATAATGCTCGTCTTTGAAACTGCTTTAAAACGGCAATTTTCATCTCACGCTAATAGTTCTATCGGCATTTGTGGTTTTTCAGTACGCTGATCAGTTTGTGCAAGGAAAAAGTGGAGGTTGTCATTCAAAAATTTCGAAATGCTCTCCCTGTAACCTTAACTGTGATCTCTTAGAATTATCACAATCTCTAGTGCAAACCTTTAACGAATCCTGTCGGAAATTTTGGCTTGATTGATTGAATGCATAGGTCTATAGGGTTTCATTTATAGGGAAGTTTTTTTTATCACCCTGTATATATATATATATATATATATATATATATATAATGTAATTGCTATCATCAATTATAATTCCCTATTTTTAGTAAATATCACTTCGTAAAATAAAGTTTAAGCATTTTTAAATACATTTTACCCTAAGTTTCTACTTCCTAGCGTGTGAATTTACTTTTAAGGCGAAAAATATCGAAGATAAATTCTCATTTATCTTCACACTTCCAGCAACACCTCCCAACCTGGTCCTCTTTGTAAGAAAAAAAAAGTAGGAATTTTGCTGATTGGTCACAATTTGCGACTTCCTTTTCACAACGGAAATGGAAATATTCTTACCTCCTTTTTCCGAGAGGTTTTTTTTTTTTCACTGTCACCCGTCGGTGTTACGTTTTATTTCTCTACAGAAAAAGAAAAAGAGGAAATCGGAGAAGGCAGGAGATCAGCAAAATGCAAAATGGTCTGAAGGCATTTTTCTCACTCTCAGTTCCGCCAGTTCGAGAGAAAATTGGATTTGTCACAAGAAAGAAGATGAGCAAATTGATCAAATGTATCCGCACAAACAAAAGAAATTGTTTTGTAAAAGGCAAAATAGTTGAAATGACTTATTTGATTTAGATATTATATGATACTAAAAGGGACCTTTTCCCTATCTGACTCCGTCATTGCGAATTTGAATTTTATATTTTAAATGACATCAAAATATTCTGTAATATTTGAATACCACTTGAGAAGAGTAAATGTAAAACACATTATTGATTTGTAATTCTCGAATTTTTGGGTTTATGGGTTGTAATGAGAGGATATGACAAACAACATCCATAATTATGGTAAAAAATTTATGAAGGTTTAATTTTAATAAATATTTTATTAAAGGCGAATGATCTGAAAGTCAGAAGATATATTAAGAAAAACTAATAAATAGTAAATTGAAAAGTGATCAGATTGAGGACCAATTGTGGTGTAAATATTATTTGCATGCGTTCTCTTTTTCCCTTTAAAAGGGTTACAATAATATTTTTTCGAACTTTCCTTAATATATTTTCAATGGAACACCATGTTTACATTTCCAAACCAATATTTCTGCGAGTATCGGAAATACTTTGCATTGAATTTTTTTGACTCCAATAAGAACTCAGTGGAAATGGTGTCCTTAAAACTCTCCCGCAGGCACCCTTATAAAGGTGTTATTCCAGAAAACACTTCTCATGAACGTCAATAAATAAGAAACACTGACTTCCATCAAGACTCTGACACTCTTTCTGACCCCATCCCTGGCAAAGCGTTTTTTGACTTCAGTTCCTGGCATATCGTTAATAAAATTAGAAAACCGAATTTCTGTTTCAGGCCCGTTTTCGCCAATCAATTGAAATCGAAGTTGGACATTGAGCTGCAACTTCATCCCGAAATCACTTACCAAATCTTATATATTTAAATCATTGCATTTTTGTGGTGCGCGTTTACATGTTGACAGGTGTTTAATCCCTCGTTGGATTTATTTAAAAATTTGGATCGATATCTGTACTGTAGATAATAAATTAGTTATGAAAGTTCTTTTTAACTAATGGAATGCAATCGTAAAGATGACGTAAAATATCTTTCTAAATTATTTACGTAAGAACTGTTAAACCCATTGAGCACCATAATATGTTATTTTTAATATTTTCATTCGATTGACAAAGAATGTCATGTTAGGTGGTTAATGTGTTTGTTTTATAAACATTTAGATTTTGTCGTTCTCATATGAGCTACATCAGGTGCTCAGATATTTTATTAGGCCGTATCTGCGAGAATCACTCTTAAAAGATGTCTTTCTTGATGGCCGAAATATCAAAATTGCATAAATAGTACATCTTAGAAGGGTCCAGCAAGATTCAACAAGGCTGTGGAGAGAAAATGACCTTCGCACACGAGTGTGACCCGTCCCTCTGAGAAATCTTATCTTCTCGCACAAATGCACGACGAGACACGCAATAAAGACAAAGACAAGCGCATTTAGTATTTAAAAAAAGGTTTCGAAACACTTTAATAAGCGTCTTGAAGATCCCGCATTTCCCCTTCCTTGAAAATCGCATTTTTTGAAACTATCAATAAAATATACTCCTAGAAATTCTCGATAATGGTATAATTTTAGAAATTCAATTCCTTGCCCTGCGAATGAAAATTCACAACAGTCATCTAGAAAAAGAATCTCATAAAAATTGTATGGAGTTTAAGAGAAAGTTTTAACCTATTTTTGAGAATAGTAATCTAAAATCTTAATTACTTTAAGTAAATGTATAGGCGAAGAAGAAATATTCTCTACATAAATTATCAAGATAATTAAATATCTAAGTATTTTATCCATTCTTGTTATTTTTAAAATTTTTCTTACATATTTATATAGTTCAATTATTTCATATCGATCATGAATTTTACGTAAGCCTTAAACCTAGTAAATATCTCAAACTTCACAACATGAGATCAATAAGGGACATCTAAAAAATAAAAGAAACAAAAAAGGTCTAACAAAGAGAATATGTAAGTTTCTTTCTCATCTCTAAGCAAAGTCCCTTTTGCGAAGCACTTTTGGAAATGAAGGATTTTTGAATATATATAATCTGTTCTGGAATGAAACACACTTAGGGTTGAATTTTCATTCGATCGAAAAAGTTGAATAAGATCCTTATTGGAACTGTGAAACCCACTTGCCTAGCAAGTATATACACATTTATTGCACAAGGAAATTAAAAATAAAACTGAAGAAATGTGTATATATTTAAAAAATAAAGTTAGATTAATGCTTAGTTTTCAGGCATTGCGTTTCTTTGGCGTGTTATATTGTAACAAAAATTTACAAAATTTTATAAATTTATGTAGGAAAATATTCTCCTACTTTTAGCTTATAAAAATGCAAGTCGATAATCATCCTCATATTCGTAATATTATGCTGCACCGCTTTGAGGAAGGATGGAAAGCAGCGCAGTCCTTTTGCAATATCCGTGAACTTAGTTTTGAGATCACAGTCAGCGAAAGTCGATGGAGGGAATGTCTTGCTTGTTTCAAATCTGATGACTCTGGCTTGGGAGATAAGCCAGGAGGCCGACCATCAGATTTCAAAGACCAGGCACTTCTTGTAACTTTAGAAGGTGGCAACTCGAATGCTGGCCGAAAACTTCTATGTGAACCCGTCCACCATCGTTCGTCGTCTGAAAAAGCTTGGAAAGTTTTGGAAATTGACCGGATGAAATTGACCCACGAACTCAACGATAAAGCCGCCATTTTACGCATTTTCACCGATTTGCTTCAACGAAAGGAGAGGGGTCCCTTTCTGAAGGATCTTGTCACTGGGAGCGAATCATTCCTTTTCTTTCAAAAATCTCAAAAGAAAGAAAGCAGATCTGCATAGAGTTCACCGAACGTAATAACGAGAGCCGTTCCCAATAAAAAGGTCAACCCAGTGTATCGGTGGACAGAAGCGGAATCATTGATTGGGGAATCAATTTTAATGGGATTTGTTATTGGGGGAACAGAGACTGAGAGCTTCAACAGTGACAGATTTCAGACAAAAACGGTAGGCGGCGATTCAACTTGAATAGCGAAGTCTTATCTCGCTCCACTCGACCGCCCCTCACCCTGCATTCGACAAGAGAAGACCGCACAAAGCGAACTGCATGGTCTTTCGTCACGGCAATGCAAGTCTACATGCTGAGCGCCGTATTGTCGAACGCATCACCTATAAGAGCCGGGAACCACTTCCATATCCGCTATATTTTTTCCAATTAAGCACCTGCCGACTCCCACGTCAATAGTTTGTTAAGAAACTGGCAAGCGAACAAAGTTAATGACGATTTCGATAGCAGTAACGGATGCCAAGGCGTGGATTGCCTCCAAGAACCAAGCAAATGGAAAGCACTTATTGAATTAGTGGGTGACCACCCACCGAATGAATTGTTTTAAAATGCTACTGATGTATTTTTGTGTTTCCTTTTTCATAATGATAGTGTTCAAGGACGGCTGATAATATTGTTTAAAAATGTTAGATAATTATACACCAACACAATAAAAGATATAAGATGATAGACAAGTTTCTATATAAATCAGTTCATCTCGAATTTTAATGAACTGGGCCTCTACGTTTCCTCCAATTTCAAGACTTTAAACTGTCTATAATTTTTAGTTGGATAATGAAACATTTATCAGTTATCTTTTACTAGAGATATGCTTTTATTTCTATTAATTTTTACATTAAATTGGAGTTTATTTTTTACTTCACCTAATTCATTTCTCGAGAAGGTAATTAACCCGAAAGCGGGAAATTGCGTGGAATTTCGAACTTGACAGAATTCACGAACCTTTTGAAAATGCAAAATTATTAACAATTCACTCATGAATTAAAAGGATAAAACTGTCGCAATTTTTCTCAACAAAAATACAAGGAAATATATGAATTCTCCGAAAGCTTAATTATATTACCTTAAGTGAAAGATAAAATTTCCAAATATTTTTGGATTTTTGATTAATATGGAAAAGAGGATTATTTTCGGATTAAAATGTCTATGATAGTTTGGAATATCATAATTTGTTAAGATTAATTAACTTAATGAATACTAATAATTGTTTTTATGAACAATTATTAAGAAATCTAGTTTAAAAATCAATTTATTTTATACTAAATCATTATAAATAAATTGAAAACCCTTAGTTCTTATTTAAATGTAAAAAAGTATTTTAAGTGATAACCAATTTTCATTCTATAGAATTATGTCAAAGGAAAAAGGCAGTTGTTGAATGTCCCATCTTTATTATCTTATCATTTAGAAACAGGCCTTAGATCCATCTCACAAAAGTAGAAAATCTCCCCAAGTTTTGCACTTCACCATTGTTTCCAACGAAATACTCTTACAAGTAGGGTTGGGGGGATTCAAAAGAAAAGAGGAGAGACGCGAAGTATACACAAAGCAGTATCTATTCTTTTTGAGAGGATTCTTTCAACTCCTTGATCCAGTTCATCCCCACTAATGGTTCCCGTGATGACGCTCTTGATGAAATGCTCGACGATGTGCAGGAGGTGTGGGTCCGTTCCTGGCAAAGACCGATACAAAGGATAATCAGTAAAAGAGTAGTTCCTTCTTTTATTTCACGATCATCGATTGAAAATTTCACCGCCTTCCATCTCAATTAGAGTCAGGGGCCCCAATCTATTCAGACAGGTCTTGAGTAGGATTGACAGATGTCCGTTGGATTGTGATTGGCTACTCTTGTTACATGGGATTTGAAGTCTTATTTGATAGAAACGAATCTTTATTTACGAAATCCTTTGTTTACGATGCCACATTTGAGGGCTAAAGAATATGATAAAAATATTTCTAAAATATAAAACGTATTTGAATAAACAATGTAGTAACGTAGAAGTAGAGTAATTATAATTAATTTTTCATCAAATATGGATATAAAAACTTTGCTGGCATGGCTTTGAAAATTAATTCAATCGTTATTTAACATCCAAACGCTAGAAACGAAGCCAATCGATTGCGTAAATAGGGGTAAAACGTGATTTGATAATTTTTAGCATTCTTCCATTCACGTAAACTCACGTAAGAATCATAAAAATTATCAACTTTTTATTATATTCTGGTTCTTTAGGAGGTATTTAATTAACATTTGAAACAAACTAAAACTGGATTTTATTTACATGAAAATTTCAATATGCTTTCATGTTTATGTAGCTGTCAAAGTGATTAATCTATTATTGTTATGCTAACTGCGGTTATTATTAAAATAATTTAGTAATCATAGACTTTAGCATATAAATACAATTTTTGAACAAATACATTTTTCTCTGTTTATATTTCCTTTCTCTCAAGCATAATAGAGAAGTTATATATATTTAAAAATGTTCATGACTTTAGTGGATTGATAACTTCCCAACAAAATAAAATTATTCTAAAGAATGTTTATTTGATATGAAATATTGCTGAAAGAATGCGTAAAAGGAATAAAAGCAAAAGAATCATTGCCTTGAAAATGGCGCTCTCGAGATCCATCCCATCTTTTCTGATCCATGGCAACTTTTGACAAATTTCAGTCCCAACAGTTGGGAGAAAACGAGATGGAGTATTTGCTTTTTGATCTAGAAACAAATTTTCTCCTGGCAAAAGTAGAAATTGAAGTTGAACTGTCATATTTCTCATAAAACCAGGTTTGTGGTTGTGAATCAGCATTTTCGGAGACCATTTCTGGGACAGTGGATTATTCAACTACTTTTCATGGACAATATTATCCAAAGGTTGCTATGATATTGAGTGTTCTTTGTTTTAGGCTGGAAATTGGCTGAATGTCAGTCACCGTGAGGACGAAGATACGAATAAAAACTTGGAATTTTTTTAATGCTTTTTTTATGATGAATAGAATTAAAAAGATGTTGAGAATATTTGGGAACAAATGTTGAGTGACTTTTGAATTGAAGTTTATGACAAAGTTGATGACAACCTCCCTCGTTATTGAACCTTTAACGAATAATTCAACAAAAATCAGAAGCTGAAAGTATAAAATCAAAATTTAATTAAATACTAAATAGTCTGAGCACTTCCATCCTGTTAATATGTAAGAATTAAATTCAAAGGAAAATACGCTTACTGAGTATACTGATGGAGCAATCACTACTTCTATTGTATCTAAAATTAAAGAAGCAAATTAAAAAAAAATTTTGGAAAAATAATACTATTATGAATACTAATTCTTGATGTTAATCTTTTTAGATGATCACAGCAGACCAGAAATTTTTTAAAAATATACATCAATAATCATTATAGTCCAACTAAATAAAGAGAACCTATGTCCACAAATTATTTTATTTATCGCAAGTAAACAAAAGCCATTCTTTAGTGCTTTGGTCCATTCTGTCCTCGATAATAGCTGCAGTATCGGTATCCTTGATGAAGCCCTCAAAAGTGTCTGAAGGATAAGATTCTCGCGACATCCATTTCTGACTCAGTGACAAGAATAGAGGGAATCAGGCATTGTTCGTAATGCATTAGTCATTACTTTTTGCCAATAGGGGCTCGATAATGGCTCCTATAACGGTTTTCTTGATGATGCCCTCGATATGTTTTGGCGATGAGAGCTTGCCAGAACCTATTTTTGGAGGTTGAAGATGAGAGTAATCGAAGAAAAGTTAATATCTTTCTTTTATTTTTCGCTCATCGAGCTTTACTTTGATTTTAAATGGATTGAGAGTTGTATGGTTATCAGTGCAGGTTGGCATTTTGTTGGATGATTAGTAGATTCGTTTTGAAAAGTGTTGAAATTAGCTCCTAATGTTAAATGTCTTACAAAATCTATTCCTAGTCTTTACTGATTGGGATGTTGAGCTATCGAAGATCAGCTATAAGATGAATTTTTGGTTTTGTTTCAAGAAAAAGAGTTATGTAGGCAATTTTTTAAATCTTTAGTGCTGTAATTGTTTTTGACTTTTTATCTAAATCTTTTTGTTTATCTTTAAATCTGTAATTCTAAATACATAATAGATTTTAGAAACTTGTCTTTATAGAGATGAACTTGTAAATGGTAAATAGATGGTTCAAAATGCGAATCACATCGTGCATAATAATACAAAACTGCAAGCTACCATGAAAAATATTGAATATATTGGAACTTGAAAAGGTAGAAAGGGTGTTCAAATGGGTATACTGATATTAATCAAATAACCGAATTATCTGCAGTATATGGAAATATGATTCAATGGGAAATACAAATAAAACATAAATAAGATTACAATACTAATTTTACTTCTTTTTTTTGTTTATCAGTATATCTAATCGTTCTATGCCGTCTGTAATGCTGAATGTCATTAGGTGCAACTGGATTAATTCCACTTTATAGAAACAAAACTTTTTATGTTACTGTATATTTGCACCTAAAGTGTACTACAAAAAGGTGTACTACCTTTTCAATTCGTTTAGTACTTTGACAGTTTCCATGAGATTTCCTCTCTAATTGTGTTAGTTAATTTGTACAATCATATTCGAGATATCGTTAACAGAATAACAGCTCGTATAGCCGGCTACATCTTTTAATATTCTAAGAGCTACTTGTAACTTCCTTGATTTTACTAGAGATCAGAGTCGTGAGATTTATCCGAAGACGATTTTGAGATCTAGTTCAACGTAGTTGCATGTGGGGAGACAAATAAGAAAACTAAAGAAGGAACAGTTTGTCGTTTATTGAATTGATGGGGTGACGGAAGACAGAATGAAGACCATGACGATGAAGACGAATGGAGATGAACATTAATCGGTCCACAAAACTCTGCAAGCTCTTCAAAACTTAAAATTATCAGTTCAATATTGAACTGAACGTTTTTCTGAGCATTATTAGTTTTGAAAGATTCTATCCAATGGTTATTTGATAAATCAATAGTCTAAAAAATAAAATTTCCATTCTTTGAACTGAATTTTTCAATCTTGTGATGACATTTTGGATGTATTGATTATTAGAATGTAGCAATCACTTTGACTTAAAACCAAACTGATAAATAGAAGTGACGTTAATTGTAATGAGTGTTGCTATTTATGGCACTTGCAATAGGCAGGCCAATGGCGAAGTCAAAAATTTTAAGCTAAGTTGTTGTACAGTAACTCCTGAGGGTAAAGGCGGCTTTGCACCCAATGGCAGATGCATGACTTCTAGCTCATATGAATATGGCACTCATATGTAGAGTCCTATTTTACAGGGGATCTCTTACAACCCTCTTTTCATACACCCCGCAGATAGAACACATGAACACACAGAGTAGACAACAACCATGTTCGAATAAGGACTTAACCCGGGAAGCCCAGATTACAGGGAAGACGCGCTACCCCTCGGTCAGGACGCTGGCGTAATAAATGTTTAGACATAAAACGGATAATTCATTTAAAAAGCCCTATAAAAATGAATAGTTTCTGTAAAGAAATTATTTGAAAAACAAAAATACCCGAAATAATCTCATGCCGGACAATTTGTAACCTAAAATTAAATAACTTCTAAAAAGGAAAGTAATGCATATTTTTACGTTGCAATTAAATTCAGTTTTCAGTCATGCTATAATCAGATCAATGTTTAAAAAAAGTTCTAAACCCCGATTATGCACAAATTCAAAGAAATGCTCAGATAAAACGGCTTTTCTAGAGTTCCTTTCTGAAGCGATGTCACATATACTGGTTAAAAAAAATTTTAAAACCATATTTTTTCGAAATGAAGGTTTGCACAAAACTATCGGTGGCGCGTGCTTTTGAAGAAACGTGCTGGGCCAAACTGGCTTTTATTCCTAAACGAACGTATGAAAAAACTCCCATCTCCCATGAAAGACGGCAAAGAGCGTGGAGTTTTAGCTTGACTTCCTTAAGCATTTGTTCGCTCATGTTCTCCCACATCCGCCATCCAAATAATTGTGAGGTTTTTAAATGTCACTTCTTTCCACATTTCTTTTTAGAAAGAGGGAAGATCGTCTAATTAGATTAAATCAAAGAAAATTTTTTTTTAGATGTTTTTCATCTTGCCTCTATGTATTTGGAATGAAATTTTGTTTATAGCGTTTCTATTCAGACTGTTACAAATGGGCAATCAAGCATTTAAATAACAATGAGAAAAAAAGCTGCTGTTTTTTCTTATTGTCAGAGGAAATATAGTGTATACAAAGACGAAAAATAATAAAGATTTATTTGTAGTAAAGAAGCTCTTTTCTTTCTTTTTTCCATTTAATTTTGATTTGTGCTGAGCAAAAGTAAAACATTTCTTCTAAGGAAAAAAGAAAACAGCATATTAAATCATTTAGAGTTTAAATGATCATACCGAAAAAGTTCCATTTTTCAGGAAGCTTCAGCTTACATAAGGAATCTTTCTAACTAGATTCGTATTTGTTCTTTGTCAGTATTGTACTCTCAGTCAGTGACGCATTTGCTCACATCTCTTGAAATCTGCTTTAAACATTTTCTGATTTTCTGAGCCATTTTATTCACTTATAAGCCATTTTATTCACTGAAATATTCTTTCAGTTTTCCTGACCCTTCATCTTAAGAAAATATAATCTATAACAGACCTACACATAATTCATATTCTTAGCTTCAACGCATATGCCCTTTCTTCTTCTCTAA
>JAOUZG010047904.1:775982-791110 GCA_026289955.1 Argiope argentata
CACACACACACACACACACACACACACACACACACACACACACACGCACACACACACACACACACACACACACACACACACACACACACACACACACACACACACACACACACACACACACACACACACACACACACAAACACACACACACACACACACACACACACACACACACACACACACACACACACACACACACACACACAAGTAGATACAAGTACGATGAGATTTTAGCAACAACATACATACTTAATATAATAATATAATTTATCTAATTACGGCTATTTTAAGTAAGTTTATTGGATGTTGAAACAAGCAACAATAAAATTGTTTTCATGATTTAAAATTTAAAAGAAAGCTTTTAAGCGTAGCTAGTATTACTTCGGTCCAGGTTAAAATTTTACGGGAACTGATATAAAAATAGAGCAATGCATTGTACATAGAATAGATGAATTTCTATAATAGTATTTTTTATTGATATCAAATTAAATTGAAGGATAAAAATATAGTTTTGAAGAAATTGTTTGAGAGGCTAATTTACATAAAATATTTAATTGAAAATGTGAGCTGGCATTAATCGCGACGAACTGATTGATCGCCGAGGGGGACTAGTAATTGAACACATTTCATGTGGGTTGTGATAAATTTAATTATGTCGATAAAACATTTTTATTTTCAACTGTGACCTTGAACGCTGTCATTTCTGCGTATGAATGTAGTTTCCAGATACCCTTGAGGAGTAAAAATAGGATTACCTGAATAAAATATCTTTCGCAGGGCCCCCCGACTACCGGATAAAAGAGATGGCTTGTTCAATAGCAGCAGAATTTTAAACTTGGTAATTAATTCAGTAAAAGAAGAGTTAGAAAATTAAGCGAAATTATTCATTGTCATTTTGTATTAATTTCAGGGAATAATAATAATGAAATTAAAAAAAGTTAATTTCTAATGCTTTTGCGTAATGATTCGCCGTTAGAGAAATATTTCAATTACCTTTTTTTTTGTTTTTACGATTCTTGGAATAGAAGTTTTCCGTAAATCGTGGGGATTATTTTTCTTTGCTATCAAAATACATTTTTTACTGAAGGAATGAAAGGGTTCATTCAATTTCGAAATATCTCCCTCCGTTCAATGACTTCATGAGTTCAATTATTGGATCACACTTGAAAATTACTCCATCCAGAAGACAAACAGCTCTAAATTTACGATAATTTCATCTTCTTTTCTTCCCTTTCCTTCTTTGTAGCATAAATCCCTTTGAAGTTTTTATTGCTCGTGTAATCTTTCCTTTTCTCTGTTCGAATCGAAGATAATTAAATTTTAAAGTTAATAACTGTTACTTTCTCTTGTCATTTCGAGGCTTGAACTGTCAACTTAATTTATGATGCGAAGTCCACGGAAGCCAAAGAAAGCATTCCACGCCTCACATAAAATTCAGCAAATAAGGGGATTACGACAGTAACCCGATAACAATGTCTGCAGTAGAATTCTATACGCTTTTTATAAGCAGAAGTTTTCTGGTGAGCCTAAGATTCTGCGATGAGCCAAAGTCTAAATAACGATAGAAAAATATGGCCCAAAGTTATTAAAAGTTAATTTTAAAAAAATTCCCGTTCAATTAAAAAAAAGTCTGTTTTGCTTTTTATGGATTCACTTTCTTTGCCATTATCACGGAACAAATTAAGTATTCTCTTTCCTTGAGTATAAGAAAAGGATTATAAAAAATATGACCTCTATGAATTGAACTGGTTGAAGAATTTATGAATTTTAGTATGATAATCATGTTTTTATTATATTCCCTGGATTAGACAAAACAAATTCTGACTCTTTTCTACAAAAATATGAAATGAAAATAAAAATCAACCCGCACGTCCATTATTAATTATTAGTCAAATTTGACGGTTCGTTCATAAAATATTCATGTTGTAACGGGGAATATAACAGATCGTTCGAAGTTCCCGTATTTTTCAATGCCTCTTACGACATACATAGATGTGACAAAGATCGTGAGATAATCCTTAATAAAAGGCCGCATCTCCTTTTACCCGATGATACGCGATCATCCGACGTGGTCAGGACTTAGCAGGTCATTAGAAGTACCTTTAGAAGCATTGCCCTAAGTACGTTTTGGTTTAACTTTACGTTTATAAAACTAATGTTTTAAAAAATCAAAATTAAATTTTATATAAAAATAATATTCTGTTTAAAGAAAGAAATGTTCCTTAATTTTATCAGAGATGTGACACTACTCAACGAAAAATATACCCATATTTCGACTTTTTTTAAATCAATTACAAGCAAAGGCCACAAAAAAACCAACAGTGAAAAGAGATTAAAGAATTTATCATTTTTATTCCTAGTTAGAAATCAGAATTGAAGTATAAATTATAACAGTTATCAATGAGGTTTTCAGTGTATAATGTGATAAATCTATCAATTATTAGATGTTGATTTTTTTTTCTTAAAACCTTTTTATTAAAAATAGCATCACTTTGACCGTTTGTCTTAAATTAATTGTGAAGTTTATTGTATTCCACATCGATTTATGCTTTAAGCTTTACATAATTAGTTGTTAAACGTACATAATTAGTTGTTTGACTCAGCTTTGCAATTAGATTGCATGTTATATAACATGCAATCTAATTGTAAAGCTGAGTCAAAGAGTGAACATTAAGTTCACTAGTGGCAATTCAGAATGTTTTTCTCCTTTGCATGTTTGAGTACGTGCCTCTCATTACAAATACTACTCTGGGGATAAATACCATCAGCCAGAGGTCCCTTTAGATGGTTTTCTGAAGATATTTAACGTACCCTATTTAATTTACAAGGGAGTAAGGTAGCATGAAATTTCCAAGGCATTGAATTTAAAGTATGAAGGTGAAATTCTACTTTATACATAGAAAATAAATAATGAATAGGATAAATAAAGCAAGAAATGTAAATGATGAAAGCATAATAAACCGGCCGGAATGTCCATTCTCATATACTAAATTGAGAGAATGTACTTAAGATTATGATGAATCAAGCGGAACCACTATTTTAGACATATTTTTGTCTTTTTAATGAATTGATTCTAAAACTTGAAGCATATTTCAAATTTTAAAGTCAGAATTTCTTTTATTATGTCTTAGTTTATTTTTAGTGGTATATGAATGGAATAGGACAGATTGGCAGATAGGAAGTCATAAATAGATCGACTAAAAATATTTTTAGCTTGGTTGCCATATGAATAAAGAAAAACGTAGCGATACTAGATTTTTTCCAAAACTTACTTTCATACGCTCTAATAAAGATTTAACCCGAAGAGATCTTTATTAAATGTTGTTGGGATAGTTAGAATTTGATTAAGCGTCAATATACTCATGTACATAAATTAAGGATAACCCAAGTTCAGGAAAAAAAAGAGTAAGAAGCAAAACAAATGTGACTTATTTGTAAAGCCTCATTTATTAAACAAAATGTAAAGAGCAAAATTATTTTCCTTCCTGGAGCAAATTTCAAAAAAAAAATCCTATTTACAAAAACCAATATTACATGGTTGGTATGAAGGTAATAAATAGTATGTCTCTCAGATGATGCAAGACCGGGCTGCAACGTTTGGACATGCTGAGTATCAAATTATCGATCTATTGTTGGGGAATATTACACCACTCATCAAGCAATGCTCTTTGAAGTTAAAATACCTGTAGGAGGTGATTGATGGGTTGAAACTCGTCGGCCAAGCATGTCCCACGCACGTTCTACCAGATTCAAGTCCGGTGAGAATACTGGCCAGTCCATATGGGTGATATCCTCAGATCGAAGGCATTCATTTACGATGGTGAGGACGGGCATTGTCACCCATAAATACGAATTTTGCGCCCATGGCGCTCCGAAACAAACATTTTTATTATTCCAGAATGACGTTTTGATATATTTGGTCTGTCGTGGTTCCTATTTGAACATGTAGGTCAGTTCTGGAACCCGCAATAAATCCCCCACAAACGAGCAGTCATTCGCCACCGTGACGATGTCGTTCAACGATGTTTTCTTGTTGGTAATGGGTCCCTGAGGCTCTCCATATGAAAGTTCGGCGAGCATCAGACTGCAAGCTAAACCTGGATTCGTCGGTAAACACCACGCAAGCCCACTGTTGAGTTGTCCACAATGCTCTCTGCTCCAGGCCAACCGCAGGAGACAGTGAGTTGAATTATCATTTTGGAATCGTTGCCAAAGTCTGGAGATGACATTCTGAGCGATTCCAAGTTTATCGGATACTTCCAGCTGAGTACGCCTACATTCAAGACGGTCGATAATTCTAACACGTTAAAAATTATCCAAATGCATTCTTGTTGTCATAACTATGTGGTTATTGCACTGAAAGGCTTATAAAGCGGTTGCGAATAATTTTGCTTGTATGCCTGTCATTTCTTATACATCGGTTTCTTACACTTTCGTCATTGTGACTTATTATAGGTGTAATTTGGTGGGTTCTTGTAATTTTCATATGCGTTTATAAGATGTGTAGTCATTTTATGGTCGATAGATGAATTTTAGTGTTCGATTTTGGTACCCATCGCGCACATATTTTAAGAAAACGTTGGGGGTAAGTTCGTTGGGGGTATCTTGGTGAGCAGGACCATGACTGGTATTCAAAGGCGATATCTCATTGATGGTAATAAGCATTTTCACTAGAACTATATCTCGCTCAATTCTGTCGGGGAGGTTGACGGCCTATCTGTTCTCTTTTCATGTGTTCGTACTCATCTGCTACTTTTAAAGTTCCCGATCTACAAGAGCATAGTTTTACGGGATTGTTCATTTCTTCAATATAGTTGTAATAGTAGGTGGCGTTCTGAGCTTTTGACTCTTTTGATAACAAACAAACAAACACGGCTCACTGTTCGTCATTGCAATTTTGTACAAACTTCTAATGGATCCGTTATGATCTCTCAGAAGAGAAGGACGAAAAACGAAAGAGTTTGGATCATTTCTTCAAAGCTTTTAACAAGGCAGTAAAAGAATGATATTTAAAATAGCCTTACAAATTGAGACATACATTACAAATTGAGAGTAAAGAATTTTTGGCTCATGTAATTTACTCATGTTTATTAATAAATTCCTAAAATTTCATTTAATTTATGCTAATTGTCAACTTTTGAATCGTATTTGATTAAATAATTTTAATTTTTCTTGTCGTCTTATACCTTTAATTAAGTGCTTCTGAAATCCGTAAGCAAAGATGTTTTCTACGATGATTGATTGAAGTATCAATTATAAATTTGAGCACATAAAAATTTTATCTAATATTTATGTGCTCTATCTAATATTATTTTATGTAATATTTATGTTCTAAATATTAATCTAATATTATAAAAAGCTCCCAAAAATCTTATATTAAAAATGTCTGCCAAAGTACCTGCCACATAAGGCAACTACAGTTTGTGAAATCACTACTGCTTTTATATGAAATAATTATTTATTTTTGCCCCTTGGTAATGTAATTACAGTTTTATTTTAAAAATTAAAAAGTTCATTTTTATTTAAAATTTTATTTATTGTTTTGTTTGATTTGTTTCTATTTGTAAAAAAGGAATTTAGTACTCGTTTTTTCTCTTCCTGATTTGCTAGAATTATGAGCACACTATTCTAATAGGTCCATAATATAATTATCTATTAATTCATTAAATTTGAAAGATTGAACCAGATTGATTCTTGTAAGATTGAACAAAATTGATGTAAACAGATTCTAAACTGAATGAATAATTAAATGAACATCATTTTATAAGCTTTATTTTCCAAATATCCACTTAGTATCTTCATATATCTTAAACTATCTTTTACCTTTATTATTATTTTTATATTAATATCCTTGCATCAAGTTTCAAAATTCATTATAAATCTACATAATAATCAACATTTTAAAGAGCAACTGATATTTTGAATCTATCAATAATTAGTGTTTCAAAACACGAAAAAAAAAAGAAATGAACATTGCTTTTTTTAATGATGCAAAGCTTTGAATTCATTCTATAATTTACAATAATAAGAATTTAATAAAGATCTTATTCTGATATTTCAGCTTAAATATACTCATTTCAGATGCGCCAGTCATTACATTCAATCCTGAACAATGGCGCAGAACAGTTTTTTGTATTGAGGATGAAACCGATGCCTAAAAGCGAAACCAAAACATTTTTTCCGAAAGAAAAAAAAAAACTAAAAGAAAAGGCGATTTTGCACGATAGGTAGAGGAAACTGAATTGTTTTTTACGTCAGCGTCGTATCTTTGATAGATCCTTTTTACATTTTCTTTTGAAATTCGGAAAAGACCGATGCGGAGAAACTTCAGTTATGTAAATGTTCCGAGTGGGTGCATTAAATAAGTTTTGCTGGAATAGAATTTGGGGACAAATTATGCAGGAATAACCACATCTATAATTCTGATTTAATTTTAATAAAATATCAGTAATTTAAATAGAAAAAGCATTTTAGAAGCGAAGTTCAAAATATTTTTAACTTTATGATATTGTTGGGTTTGTTTAATTTTGCTAAATTTGCCTTTGAAGACAAAAGTAAATTTTCTGCGCCGTCTTCTCAGTAAGAAGGAATACAACAATCATGTCAAAAACCAAATATTAAAAAATGTTTTTTTTTTCTATTGACTTCTAAGCATCCTTTGCATCCTCCTTTATAATATAAAAAAGGGAGAAAAGATTCTAATACTCTGAGGGAAAAAAAATCCCAACAACTAAAAAGATTTATGTTAGATAAACAAAATTTGGTAAGCGTGTTTACTCATTCAAAAGATTTTACTCAAAAGTTTACTCATTCAAAAGAAAAAGTTTACTCATTTTTTGAGTGGTGCTAATAACCCTGAACCTGATTGATACTGTTTACCACTATTTAAAGGAATGCACAGTAATCTCCGAACATAGAAAATATCTGCAAGTCGAAAATGCTTGTGTTCAATACTGAGGGTACCAAGTAATCTTAGGACTCTGAAGGACATAATGTCTAAAATTTTTAGTTTTTTGCCAATTGTTTGAAAGTATTTAGAGGAGGAGGAGGTCAGTATTTGAACACTTTGGGACCAATCATCTTGAAGAGAATATCAGTTTAACAGATTCGGTCAATGTAAGGGTGGACATTGCTATAGTTCACAGTCGGCCACAACAAATTCCTGTCGATACTCCTTCGTTCAGTGGTGGTGGGGTGGTCGGCTGTACACAACAAGAAGCCCTGAGCCTGAAAATCAAGTTTGCTTTAAATGCGTGTTGTTAAGTTCGTGGCCGTTATTTATCTTTGAAATTTGAAATATTGAGTTGACATTAGCCAAAAAAGGCATTTAAGAAAACGAAAAAGCCCTCATTGACAGCTCGCCGAATTTGAGAGAGGTCGTGTAATATGATTACGAGAATTTTTATTTTCTTTCCGCAATGTTGCAAAAAAACTTGGTCGAAAAGCATCCATTGTCTATGATTGTTAGAAGCAATGTTCAATAGATGGCACTGTCTCAAGAAAACCGCGTTTCGGCCAGGTGGCAGTACGTGGAAGGAAGACCACCGACCTCAGCTTACGGTTGTGGCGCATCTTACTGTGCCTGCGGTAAGAATTCTATGCAGTTGATGCCACATTGACACAATTAGTTGTTTGAAATCGAATACTTCAAGAAAAGCTCCAAGTCAGCCGGCCTGTAAAGGGTATTCCACTAAGTCCAAGCCATTACTATTTGTGACACCACTGTTGGCCAGCCAGAGCTCATTGGAGTACGGAGTGGAGATTTATTGATTTTTCTGATAAAAGAAGGTTCTGGTTTGGTGCTAGTGATGGTCGTGTGTTGGTCAGAAGGAAACAAGGAAACGTCTGAAACAAAACTGATTGCCACCTAGACACACTAGGCCTACACCTGAAGTCCTGGTCTGGAGAGCAATTTCCTATGACAGAAGGAGCACTCTCCTGGTATCTGAAACACACTGACAGCAAATTTATACGTCAGTCAGGTAATTGAGCCTGTAGTGCTTCCATTCATGAACAACATTCAAAGAGGAGTTTTTCATTAGAAAAACTCTTGCAGGTTCGCATTCAAAATTCGAGAGGTTACACCGTCTATTAATTTAACTGCATTTCGCATTGGAAATGCATATGCATTTTCTTCAGTTCAAATTAAACTGTTATCCTTAACATTTAATCAATTAAACACATTAAAAAGCAAATGCATTGTCCTAATTTCATTACTCTACAGTTATTTTTCCTTTGAGATTTTTTTTCGTCGGTATAGTTTAAATATTTTAAAAATCTTCATTTTTTAGATTTTCTCTACAACCGCGGGTGACCATTTAAAAAGGCAAGTTTAGAAGGAAAAAAATAATGCGTTGTCTTTGCTCCAAAAAATTGCTTTTACATTTTGGACGAAATTCATCAATGAATTAAAAGTGAAAAATCACACAAAAGAGAAAAGTGCTAGAAAGGCAGAATTGAGAGATTTTCAGCGAAACCCCACTTCACAGCAAAAGCATTTGACCTAACCCCGTTAATCCGTCTTCTGCTACTTTTTGAGCTGTTAATCTTTTAACTGAACTTTGTTCGAACTTCCGATTAGAAAACTTTGCGGTAGTATTTGTTATTCCAATAGAATCAAAACTACAGAATGGAGAAACTGCAGCCTGAATTTCAAAAATAATTAAATGGTATCGTCACTATAAAAAGCAGCCTTTGAGCTCCATTCTGTTGCCAATCGTAGTGCATGGAAACCAAATTTTTCCTTTTAAACCTAATTATGCAAAAATTTCTAAAATTTTGCATATAAAATATTTATAAGAAATTTTTACACATTCAATACGTTAGAAACTTTAAATTTTTGGCAACATTCTTTTTTAAAAACATGTATAAATTTCTCTTCAATATTACTAAAGTTATTTAAAAAAAATTATTGGATCTCGATTATATGGGGAGAGAGGTTTGACCTCTCTTTTTAAAGGTTGTAGATGTATGGAATCCGGATAGTTTGTAGGCTGTGAAAAAAGTATTTTTATACTTTTGAGACACATTGAAAACATTTCTAAAGTTATTGACTATTTGTTAGAATCGATTGGTATTTGTGGTATGACAAAGCAATACTATGAAATTTTTTACCAATTACTGCAGAAGTCGTGAGTATTGAAAGCGTTGTCTAAATTGAATTTGAACCTGAAATGTATTAATTGAGAAAAGATCATTCTAGGGAAATAACGAGTGGAGACGCGATTAGATTCAGGATCCCATGATTTGCCTTTTTCGACGATCATATTTTGCGAAAGTCTGGTTAGCGGGAGATAAGTTATTATGCTTCTTGATTGAGCAAACAATATGAATACTTCATATAGCTAAATAAGGAAACCCTTCTTCCTTTTTTCTCTCGTTGCCTTTTTTTAAAAATTTATTTATATTGCAAAATAAATGTTTTCTGACGCATGTGTAAAAGCACGGGATGCTTAAGAATTCGAGAATGAACGGAATACTCACCCACGCACACGTATATATATATATATATATATATATATATATATATATATATATATAGAGAGAGAGAGAGAGAGAGAGAGACAAAAGTTTACGGTATCGTTTATGTTTTTGACTCAAAGTCCAATTTAGGCAAACTGCGTCATTCCCAAGGCTATATTTTAAAACTTTAAAATTTAAGAATAACTACGATTTAAAAAGATTTTTTATAAGAATAAAAATGAGTCTCAAATTTTTAATGCTGTGAAAAAAATCAATATCCTTTAAAAGGTCAAAGAGTTTTGAGTGACGTTTCTCTCCCACCAGGTTCTGAGAATTTAAAATAGACGAATTAAAGTGAGTGAAACGATCAGAAGTGAAATTAGGGCATTGAGAAAGAATATGGGCAATAGAATCGACAACTCAATTCGTAAGTTGAGGGGGCTCGTTCTCCAAACAGCAAGTTATGTGTATATATTATGTATCCAATGCGTAGACGAATTAATATTACATCAGCGTCTCCTTTTGCTAAACCTCACCACATTTATTTTTGGTTGAAAAGCATGTGGTTTGTTATCAACTTACGTGTCTCAAATCTCTTGCCATGAAACACGGGAACTGAAAGGTTCTGAAGCTAATTTCTCTACTTGATCTGAAAGTTTATTGCCATGTATTCCAACATGACTCGGTACCCAGCAGAAAATTATGTAGAAATCTTTGTTGACCAGTACTGAAAGTTGTTTCATGATTTGAGCAACAATAGGGGGATAAGGATAATCAAAATTCGGTAATTGGAGCATAAAGCTCATGTTATCGACGTATATGCAAAATTTAGGAAAGTCAAAGGAAGAAATACATTGTCGTAGATATAGAATAGCAGTTGCTTCTGCTGTGCATTATACTGAACAGTATTTGGGGAGAGTATAATCGTGAGAAGTTTTATCGAAAACAATATCGAAACCGACATGATTAATCGATTTTGAATCACCTGTAAAGATTGTTTTATAGTCTTTGTATTTGGCACGATGCTCAAGGAAAAATCACTGAAGCGAGTGTGAATCAATAAATAGGTTTATGGGAGGAATGGATGATGTCTTCCAGGAAGGAAAGAAGAAATGACCAGCAGACAATATCCTCACTTCAGAAAGGGGTGTGATAGAAATGAAAGACTTCATGCGATCATAAAATGAACGAATAGCCGTCGAACGAGCATTGTCAATTCTCTTTAAGACTTGACTCAGAGTGGTGTAAATTAAATGATGTCTAGGTTTCGATGAAGTTTTCAAATGATATTGCAATGATAATTTCTGGCGAAGCATAGAAAGTAGAAGTTGCAATATCATTTACGTATAAGCTTTGCTCTGCAGATGTGCGGAAAGCTCTAGAGTAAATCCTCAGAGCAGAATGATGGATTATATTGAGCTTTTTCTAAGCAGAAATGCGGGTAAAACCATAAGCTATACAACTGTATTCTATGAGATAGAATCAAAGCTTCATAAACTCCTGTTAATGATGTCCTATTAGCACCCCCAAAAATGTGTTGGAGAGTACCTTCAACATATTTAGCATTTTCTCACATTTCTTTAGTAGAAATGAGATGTGAGGCTGAAAGGGAGTTTTTGGTCGAAAATTACCCCTAGAAAACGAAATTGTGGAACCACAGAAAGAACTCTGTTTTGTATAAAAATTTCAGGTTCAGAGAGAATACTACGTTTTCTGCATAAATGGACGCAACAATTTTCACTTGATGAAACTCTGTATCCATTCTGATCGCACCATTTGACAAGACTATTTAATAATTCTCATGTTTGATCTGTGCCAAGAAGTTTGTAAATCATCAACATATAATGTTCTTAAAACTGACGAAGGAAGCATTAAAAGAAATGCGAATGATGAAAAGAGTAACGCTTAATATGCTAACCTTAGGAACACTTTTCCCATTTGAGTAAAAGAGTCAGATAACATTGATACAATACTCACCTTAAAAATACAAGATATTTTTTTTATATAAAAAGTGGTAATTGATCACGAAATCCAAACTCAAAGAGGGTTCGAAGTATCCAACAGCACCAAGTCTGATTATATGCCTTTTCAAGGTCAATGAATATTGAAACCAAATTATTTCTACACACAAATGCATTAGGGATTTCAGTCTCCAACTGTAGAATATTATCTAGAGTAGATATACCTTTGCAAAATCCACTTTGGTATAATGGTATAAGCTTTTCCACTTCTAGTTGATGGATAGATCAAAAATTGGCCATTCCCTCAAATGTTTTACTTAGAGAGCTCGTAAGTGCAATAGGACGACAGTTTGAAGTATCTGTCGGATCCTTCCTTGGATTCAAAATTGGAATTGAAACAGCTTTTCACCATTGCAAAGGAAAAATTCATTCATTCCAAATTCTATTATAAAGGCGAACAATATTGTAAAGTGAAGAAACGCTCAAGTGGCGAAGTATGTGGTATGAAGTCTTGTCGGGTCCCGGGCTGGTGTTATGAGATTTGGAAACAGCCTTTTGCAACTCACACATAATGGAATTCAGATTTAAATGGGAATATATATGGCGTACTCTAAATGTAATAGGTTACCGTTTAGCCTTGTTCTTTGTATTTAAAAACGTAGGATTATAGCTGTTTGAGCTAGTCACTTTAGAAAATGTTTCGCCAATAATATTTACAATGTCTCGTACTGATGAGTAAGTGGTAGAATCCTTCTTTAAAATATAAAAGGTAAATTCTTGATGCATACCGTTTGCAGCCATTCCTCTTTTTCATAAACTCTTACTAGAAATATTAGATTCGACATGAGACACATATCGAACCAAGGCTCTCTCTGTTTGCGTCTTCGAACTTTAAGGGCTAATGCTTTTGAACACTTTAAAGTAACAAGATTTTCTGTTGTTAGGTGTCTTCTAAAAATACCACATCGTTTGCTTTGTGCCTTCTCTGCTTCCCGGCAGGCATCATTCCACCAAGGTTTTCGAAAACTTACTAGGTCTAGTAGAGCTGTTGAGGATTGATGTATTAGCGGCATATAATTTCAGTAATTTTATTAACAGCCACAGATATATTAAAACAATTAAACATCGCCTCAGTGATTATCGCTGATTCCTGACAGACATGGACACGCATAAATGTCAAGGAAGGAGAAGCATGTAAATAATTTTTGATTATTTTGAATTTTTTATGATAAATGAGATCATGGTATCAATGTTAACAGACTTAATGCAAACGTAACGTGCTCATGTCCATAAGTTTGAATTTCCTTTTATTTTTGCATATAAAATAATTTAGTACACTATATGTATTGGTGGATTAAGACATCGTTAATGTGCCATACCACAATGACGACCTCAAATTTTAAAAATTAATCTACGGTTTTTTTGTTGTGTGTTGAAGTGTTTTTTTTCCTCAAACAATGTATCAAATGATGGTGCTTTCAGAAATTTGATATTAAATATTCGGAAATCCTAAATTGTGTTTCTTTTTGAAAATTCTGAATTGGATTTGGAAAAGAGATTACGACAAGTAAACCCAAATTCATTTACTTTGTTACACAACAAAGTTGTGTTGTTCGTCCGGAAAACAATTATAAATCACCATCCTATGGATCCATACTAATACCGAAAGGCCTGAATTCAGGAAAAAGTAAGAGTAATAATGACATCAGGAAACTTCTTAACATTGAATAAATTGGCTATCATTTGCTAGGCAAGATAATAAGAATCATCTAGTAGAATAGTGACAGAGATCGCAACTGACACTGAAATGAGTCCAACAGTACTTCCCAGCATTCATTTTTAGCTAAATTCAAACATTAATGCAAACTTACTTTGATGCAAGTGTCTTAATATGGGAGGTTTCTATCGTATTTCAGAGGGATTTCATCTAATCCCGCATAGAGCAGATAAATAAAGCTTCTAAACGGAAAGTGCAAAACGGTTTTCTTCCTGGAACAGTCTACGTGTGGGGAAATTTGTATCAATTCTACTAAAAAGTCGGATCTCTTTCGGAGTGTCAGTTTATACGCATTAAAACAAAAGGCATAAATGAAATTTGGTGTGCAACCTAATCAGACATCAAAGTTATAGATTGATACAGCACCTTTTAGTTTATTAAGGAAAATAGTTAATTAAATCAGTATTTATTATTTATTCTGCTTCTTATTTTTTCGTATGCAATAAACTTCACGTTTTAAACTGAGTGTCTCATAAATCTCACAAACTTTTACTGCGTTGTAAACCAAATAATTACTTTAACCATTCTTAGAAAATACACTGTGACTTTCTACTAATGGTATGGCTTGTAGTGTTTATCTCTTGGGAATAATATATAATGAGCGCGTTTGTTCATGTTATGGGAAATAACATGAAGAAACATGCAAGGGCGAAAAAGACACTACTAAATTATCCCTGAATGTACGTGTCTGAGTTGTGTTATTTTACAATAGCATTACATACTATAAAAATTCAAAAGAATTTATTATAAGGCTAGAAAATTCTTAATTCTTAGGATGTTATTCTTAGTTAATTTTCAATAGTGGCGGGGATGTTACTATTCTTTCTAAAAAAAAGAAAGTGATTTTTTTAAAGACCTAACCTTATCTCAATATAGTTCCAGATAGATTTTTCAGAATAAATTCTGGTTTTTATAATTAGTGTATTTTTTCTGATGTTTTTAGAGCTTCTCTTATAATATAGGGTGAAAATTCTTGCTTTCATAATTTTTTTTCGAAAAGAGGTGTTAAAATTTCTAATTAAATGTCCGATGAAAGCAAGCAGACTCTGAAATCCTTGGATGTAATTTGCATTTCCCTCTTAGCAATTGCTCCCCAAACTAGTTTCCTCCCTCTTTTTTTCATTTTTCATTTTTATATTATACAATAATAGAATAGAAAAATAATAATAGAAAAAATGTAATAGAATAATAAGTAATGATTTATATTAGAAAAAAAAAAGATTCCATGTAATGACAGAATTTTTTTCTACGAAAGTGGAAAATTTTCTAGACTTGCACTAAAATTTCGGATGATTTTTGCTCGTTTCATAAAAATTAAAACTTAAAAACAAAAATTGCTTTTGAAATGCCAATAGTATGGACATAAAATAAAAAAGACAAAAATAAATATATCTTAATTATTTAATTATAAAAGCTAAAGGCAATAAAGATATCAAAAGAGTGTATAAATGTCTGAAACTGATTTTTTGGTCAGACTGAAGATTCATGAAAATCTCGATGCCAACTTTTTCGGTTTTTCATATATTTTACATAGAAGCAAGTTAAAATTGAAATCGAGCTTAAATTTAAAATAGATTCTAAAGCAAAACACATTAAATTCTTACTTAAAGGTACTTTAATTAGTTTTCTCATCATTTAATAAGAAAAATGAGTTTCCTTGTTAATGAAAGCTTGAATTTGAGACGTGTGACTATTCCTAGCAAAAGGTTCCCACCATTTTTATGAAACCTTTTTTAAAAATTTTTAAACTCGTTTAATAAAATAACATCAATTTTATGAAACTCATTTAACAAAAATAATTAAGCTAATTTCGAAAAATCAGTCAAACTACTTTTGTTTTATCATTTAATTTTATTATTATTGGCATGCCATCTTTCTTCCTTTTAAATTTTTAGAAGACAAAACTAAAGTAGAAAAGTTATTTTCAT
>JAOUZG010047904.1:791210-815358 GCA_026289955.1 Argiope argentata
TTTCATATATATATATATATATATATATATATATATATATATATATATATATATATATATATATATATATATATATAAAATATAAGTTTTTTAAGCTGAACAAAATGAAATAAATATTTGCACTTGTATATACAATACATTCAAAAATTCCGTAAAATGCCCTTCATTTTCTGAGTAAATATCTGCCATTATGTTGAAATTTTAAATCTCAGAATTAAGTGACGAAACTACTGTTAGCCATTTTAAGTTTAATTTCTTTGTATTGGGAAGAGAAAGAACAAAAATAATACGAACAATAAAAAAAAGTGACATATTTTCTGCCAAGAAGTTAAGCGAGACTTGAAAAGAAAAGGAAATTCTTATAAATTCGAACTGTTTGTTGCCTTCTGGGTAGAGTTATTTTCAAGCGTATTCCAATAAAACTGGAGTGCTTTCTCTTGAACTAATTGAACGAGGGCGATATTCTGAAATTGTGCGCTTGGTCATAAGAAACGACAATCCTTTTTCATCCCTATCCCTATGTAAAAATAAGAGTGTGTTTTGACAGCGCAGCAAAAATAATGCAAGCCCATTTTCGGAACACTTTTACCGATAGTCGTAAAAAGGAAGTGATAAAAATAGTTTAGTTCCCAGTGCGTCATTGTGTAAAGATGAATGAAATATTAAGGATGAAGGGTTTTCTTTTAAATATCACTTTGCTCAGAGTTAAATTAAGTCTGACAAGAAATAATTTCATCGTATTTTTTTTTATAATTGTTCGCTTTGATCAGCGCAAGGATAAAAATACTCTTTTGTTTTTAAATATGAGTTTTCAAATGGAAATATTTTAATCGGTTGTTCTTAGATTGTGCCAAGGATAAAAATTTTCTGCATTTTAAATACGAATTTTCAAATTGAAACACGAAAGTTTTAAGTTGGGTGTTTTAATTATAGATAAGTAAAACTAAAATTCGTAGAAATGAGAGATCCACATTGATTATCATTCAAATATCTTTTTCACCACAAATTTCAAATAAATCATTTCATAAGTAGCACATAACTGAATTATTGAAAGAAAAAATGAACAATACAGTATTTTTTCAGTATATTGCTTATATAAATAATTTAATTTATATTCCAAAGCATGTCTAATACCATATGAATTTTTAATGTAATTTAAATGCTCTAAGGCAAATTTTGCTAGGATTGTTGACTCTTAAGTAAATCATACAATATTAGCAAAAAATCTAAAGAAAAATTATAATCAAATTTTAAGACTAGAAAAAAACATCCTGGGATAATTTTCTGAAATTGAAACGATACTCAGCTTAATTTAAACAAGTTTAAAAAATAAATGAAATTGAAATTGAAATGTTATAAATTAAATTAAATTGGAAAAAAAGTAATTTTAAAATTTAACAGAAAAAATGTTGAGTTTTACAAATGTCTGAGAATCTTAATCCATCCTCTATTTTGCTAATTTAATCATCAATTTCTGCTAGGGGGATTCTGTTAAAAAAGAATTCTAGGATTCTGTTAAAAAAGAATCTGAAAACAAATACTGTTCTAAAAATGACTAAGTGAACTTGTCATAAGTCATATAGCATTCAAAGAAAGTAAAAAAAAAAAAATACTTTGTATAATGCGAAAAAAAAATTCTATGAATACATTCGCTACCTCCAAATTTTATGGGTTTCTCAAATATTGTTTCAAGTTTCGCTATATCCGTATCGACTGGAATAAAATTGCGTTTCTGGAAAATACAAATTTTTACACCTGTTTTAAAAAATGAGCGTTCATTCTTTCACAGAAAAGGAAGGTTTTATTGTATCGAAACATCCAGTTGAAAAAAAAATCACATTCGAAAACGTTTCAATCATTTCCATTCAGGATCTTCAAAAAGGACAGAAACTGAAATTTAGAAGGATCTACCAAAGGAACATCACTAGAAGAATCTTCTTCCTATATCCAGCTTTCATGAATGAAACATAAGAACTTTTTTATGGTACTTTTACATTAAATACGAGGTCACTCCTTTCTATGACAATATTTTTTTTATGTATGAAATGCGCAAAGAGGAAATACTGTAAAATTAAAAGAATGTTACCTTGATATTTTGATGAATCTCCCCTTTTCAGGCTTAACGATATCAGAAAAAACATTTTGAGAATTATACTTTTCTGTAAATAAATACTCTCAAAAACAGAAACTTCTTCAAAGGAATTTCGCTTCGTGTACTTCACTAAATTCGCATATTGACATAAAGTATTTGACTAAGTCCATCTGCATGATTAACTGGTCAGTTGATCAAATGTTGTAGTTTCAGGTTCATCAGTCTTCCCCGTTGGATATTTCGAACGATTCGAGCATCATGAGCATTGCAAATGTAACAGAAGAAAATTCACTGGTTATCTGTATTATCATGAACGCGTTCCAAACAAGAGTGTATGTATAATCATGAACGCGTTCCAACCAAGAGAGAATGTATAATCATGAACGTGTTCCAATCAAGAGAGAATTCTCGGGGCTCGATTTCCCCTCTGCGACTCCAAGGACTGCAAATTTCGGAAGCTGGCCATCTTTAATACTCAGTGATTTGTCGTTCAAGAGCCAATCAATGCAGCTTTTGTTTCTGTTGGCAAAAATGGGCTTTAATAAGGTAAAAAGGACAGAGAATAAATTCTCTTCTTTTAATTCTTACTTAATAGCTTCCTGTCTTTTATTTTTAACACTTTCAATTATTCTGTGATTTATAAGAATAGGAAGAGATGTTTCAAAACTGTTCCATGATTTATGCTCATTCTGGAAAGCGTCAGCACGGATATTCGTTTAACAATCAATTGTTTTTCATCATGGTTTCATTAAAGGTATTGATAGATCAGAGAGCCTGAAAAATGATGATGCTAAATTAGATAATTCGTAGGAGAAAGTAAAAGTAGAATATGACTTTGTACAAACCTAACACAAGGAATGGGAATATTTAAGTATTTGATTCATTTGACTTATCTGAGTTGCTTTGAGCAAAGCATCAAAACTAATATCTTTATAGCTGATATTAGAGTTAATATTTCCAACAAATAAACTTCTCAAAATTATTTTCAGCTATTTTTCTTTAAAAAAACGAAGCAAATTGTTATTGAAAAATGATTTTGTTGCCTCTTATCTGTCCGATTGTCTTATTGTAAGTGGGAGGAAAAATGGATTCTGACTCTTAAAGATATAAGTGTTTCAATGTGCAGGCGATTTAAAATGCCTCCCATAGATTATGGAATGGTCTATTTTATAGGATAATATTAAAGTCGGATTTCAGGAAATGGGTTATTATTATTTGAACGAGGACACAGTACTGACGTAGGTGAAACTTGACGTGAAGCTTAGGTGTATATTTCACATATTAAGCTAGTATGTTAGCGGAATGAATAAAAATCCATATGATTTGAAAACCAAATTGTGTAAAATATATATTGTGATAAAAAAAGTTCACTGAAAAAATCAACAACATGTTTTGAATGCATAGTAACTATTTACATAATAAATTTTAAAAAAAAGGTTAGTATATTCCTATAATGTGCATAATTCACTTGTTTATCACAATGATTGATAGACAAATAAGCTACGTAACATACCAAAAAATTAATCATTTTTAAAATTAAGTAGTGAGTAAATTAATTATATAAATATTGAGAAATTAAATTTCGTTATGAATAGATCAGAGTTAGATGCTGAGAAAGAAGTTCCTCCTTCCTCTCCGAAGACTATCCTCTCCTTAGGAGATTTGCGATTAGTTTCCTTTTAGAAACTTTCCACTTTGTATCTTATGTATTGAATGTGCTCTCTGCCACTGAAAGGAGCAATTTTTCTTTGAATGAGCTTAGCGTAATACGTATTTCAATAAAGAAATATTGAGGAGAACATTTTAAAGAAGTTAATGTATTTCGATAATTCAACAAAAAGTCTTAGTTGATCTTAATTTCAATTGATAGATCAAAACATTTGTCACTGGTCCCATTGAAATTCTGCTGATAGTATCCCGTGCTCATTTGTTCAAAAATTCTTTTCATGTGTAGATCAGAAACTTCTCAATTTATTGTCCTTAAACTATCCTATTTTCAAGTCCCCGTATTTATACAAAAGTTGACAAAAATTAGAATTCCGATTTTATAAAACTTACTTCACTTAATCAGAAAACTCGGCATTCTTAATCTCCTTAACATTTTTTTGTGAAAACACACACACAATAATTTTGTATTTTAAAAATTTCAGTGTAAAATTGCAAGCCTAAAAAGATGAAAAACTAGAGTCAATTTACTGTATTTCCATCAAAATTAAAAATATAGATATATAAAATACTTTGCAACGTCTCCTCCTATTCATACACCTAAATTATTAGCTGATTGCGATTACACAAGAATAGACACAGACTGTGGATTACACCCATCAACAAAAGTCCGCCCGTCGAAACCGAAGCTAATCACTCCATCTCAAAACTTCCCCAACTCTTAATGGATTTTGAACGAAAGTGAAATCTTCGATGGAGGAGGGAAAAATAAAAGCAGGAAATCAATTTTTCCTCGGCCATTCGTTTCATTTCGACACTCTTAAAGATGGGCCCTCGAGAATACCAGGGGGCCATCAAGACTTTATTCTCTCTTTAGCAAGCACCGACTGGATCACGGTGCTGAATGGTTTCCTTTCAGAAAGAAGGCGCTTCTGAATTATGAACACTCTTCGCTTCCTCCCGTTTTTATTTTTCCCCCCATCCGATCTAAGACTTTTCTGTTGTCTTGCAAAAAAATTCTACTGATAACGATTATTCAATGGCGAAGTGTAAAACTCTGTGACGTTCATCAGTTTGTTGTTCTTTTGGGAAATAGATCAGTGGTTCATTTTTTTAAACATTGGAAAAGGGAATCCAAAGGTCTCTGCAGAACTTATAACAAATATTTTTCCCCATTTTCATTTTGGATAAGAACGATAGATAATTTTATAATTGCTTGTCATCGTCCTCTACATGATTCACTGTTTATACATATTGTAATTTAATGAAGTCAATACATTTGTTTCTTACTTAATTTTTGCTATGATCAAAGCCTTAATTTCTACAAAAAAAGCCCTACACGAAATTATTAAAGAAAATGTGGCATAAAGATTGTGGACTTACGTTTAATCACAATTCTGATGCAGGAATGTGATAGAAACACGTAGAATGTTTTGCATGCGATGAAATGCAGGATTTATGTTTAGTTCGACATTTAGCAAAGCAATAGCTGCAATGATTATGTCATGAAAAAAAAGCATCCAAATGAATAAAGGCTTGAGTAACAATATCTTGATCATAATTTTATATAATCATTATACCTATGCGTGGACTTCCTTTAAAAAAATGATTTTCATTGAATGAGCTTTCAGTTCCGATTACCCTTTAAAATTTATCCCCAATATAAATTTTGGAAGAGCTTCAGCAGTAATTAACTCCGTTTTTCCTTCCTCAGTGTAAATGACAATCGGCATCTTCTCTGCATAAAAACAAGCAGGATTGCAGGCTTCAATTTATACTACGAAAAAGAAACTAATAATCCTCAATCCTGGAAAGGGTCCCAAAAATACCGATCCTCAATCGTAAAAGCTTTATGGGGAAATATTATGGTCTAATCTTCAACCTCAAGTTTCTTGCTTTTCCTCGAAGAGATTTATTTCTAGATTAAGAAACAAGCTGGCCGTCTTCATCCAGTCCAATGATTTAAGACTGAACTTTTCAAATTGTTGAGATGAACCAGAAAGAAGGGGACGGATAGTCTTCTTAAAAAAGTTTTTTTTTTTCAAATGTTTTGTTGCTTCTATTTTATTAACACATTTTTTACAGCTGTATTAAGTCTCAAATAGATCTTACTTTTACTGGATGCTTTTATATTTTCTAAAAGTAAGGTGAAATTATGTGTGAATTCATGGTCACTTTAAAATATACGTAATTTGCTGTACTAAAATGAAATTGGAAAAATAATTCGTTAAAAGATGCATTTATTATTCTAATTTTCAAAAAAATGATTCTTTTTTCTGTCATATTGCTGCATTCTTTTCATGGTATTGATTTTTTTTTCTGCTATACAGGAGAAAAAGGGTCACTGTCTACTTAAAAAAGTTAATTGCAGATTCCTCAATACTCCTTATCAAAATTTTGAGCTTGCATAACCGTACGACAATCGAAGAAGTCTTAACTTTCAGAACTGTAAGTCACGATTAATCATTATTGGCAATCTGCGATGCATCATTCTTTACGAATTCACTTCAAAAAACATATAACATTTTGTTGCAATCAATAATTTTTACATACTTTTCAGATCGCAGATTGCTATGCTTAACGTTCATTAGTTGTTTACATCCCCCCCACCAAGTATTCTTAATGAATTCTATTTATGTTTTCTCAGAGCAGTTTTTTTGTTTCAGATTTTTGATCGTTCATATGTGTTAGTTACTTGTGGAAATAAATGGTTGAGCGTGTGAGAAATGTTTTGCTTTTTTGCTGCCTTCGTTTGAATCTGAATAATTGACATGTTTTGTTTTCAGATGTAGTTAAATGATAACTTCGAAAATTAAAGCTACTCAATGCTCCAAATTCAATTCAATTACAATACTATTTATTTGACATATCCGAGAAGATGCAACTAATTGTGAAACAGGGGGAATGTACAAACGGTAGCAATTTCAATCCAGTTCAGCCCTTGCTCAAATTCCTTCCCTCGTAGACTTCCCGAAAATGATTTTGTAACACATTTCAGTTTTTGTTCCGTTTTGAAGCCCGGGTTATTTCAATAGTAATGGAAAAAGAAAGATTTAGGAAAACATCGAGTTATTTTTTTTAACTTTTAGGAACAACGGAATATATATGTAAATGGAATTCAAAATCATGTCAATGAGTAAGTTAGATACAATGCTGACCAAGATACCCTGGTTAGTAGGGTATTGAATTCTCATCTCATTGGTAGTGAGTTCGAACTCTACGTGTATGTGGTGGATGGTGCACATATAAATCTATCGTAGCTACAAAATCCACCAAGTCGAAGCAATACGAATCAGTGATGATGGTTCTCTGATTCAAGTCTAAATTACGATCTGTGGATGAATGAAGGAAATATATGAAGGAAGCCCGCTCCACGAAAATGGGTGTCACCCGTGAGAAGCTGACAGGTACTCTGGGTCCAAGGTGACGACGATAAACATTTCGACTTAAAATCGCTGGCTTCGTCGGTGGACTTGCTTATGACAAGTGCTCTAAGCAACAAAATAATGACGGATGCAACGCGAAAAGAATGATTCAAGAAATCGTTCAGTTATTTTCAACATTTTTAAGAATAACAAAATTCGTTTATAAATCGAGTGAAATTAACCAACAATCTGACACAATTTTCAAAATATTAATTCGTCGAGTTTCGTAAATAGAAAAAAAATCTGCTCTTATTTCTCTAACAAAATATTTTACATTTTAATAAATTCCATCCTTTTTTAATTCAATTTTCTACTGGTCAATGAAATGGTTTCAGAGCTCAAGTACGCACTTCATCAATCATCCGCATAAAACGGTTGATATAAACTTGGCTGATATCATCCATTAAACGAATTTTGATAGTTCGTTCTAGCAGAGAAGGATTCCGATATCAGGGATATTACACTGACTTTTTGCCACAAACCTGGGTTTATGAGGCATATTATGGCCTATTCGTCAGCCTTTTGCCAGAAATATTTTTACTCCAAAAGATTTCTTTCCAGAGCAGAGCACAAATATGTCTTTTTCATTCAGCTGAACGAGTTTAGGACTCGACTTAGTAAAAAGGGTGAGATGGATCAGAATGAACTGAATGGCGACTTTTCTTTATTTTTATTGACTTTTCATTCTTATAACAGTTTTCAATATTTAATATTCCATACTTTTGGTGACCTACTATTCCTTTTATCGCATCTTGGAAATACTTCAATTCTTCGATGTTTATCCCTTTTAAGGCACCCAAAAATGCGTGAATATTTTTGAATAGGGGTAACTTTGTAAATATACGAAGATGATGAATCTTCCAATAGAATTGCAGAAGACACAAACTTCCATTTTTATTATTATTATCGTCATAAAAAATGACACTGTATCATTTTATGATAATGTTTAATGGGTATGCACTAAAAATGAAACTATGACTCAACAGTTTTTTTACTATCGCATTACTTAGCTAATCTATTTCTTTCATTTTTCCCCCGACATTTTCCTGGGAGAGAGGATTTTTATTCTGGGTTCAATCTAATCTTCTGGTTTTTTTCCAAAGGGCCAACTCTTATAAAATTTTATAAGCTGGATACTTAAAAGTAATTCCATTTAGTTTGAGAAAACTTTTAAAATAGTAACAATAAGAAGAAAAAAAAAACAGTTTTATATTGCTTCTAAACCAAAATAAAATTGAAAATAAAATAAAATAACACTTAAATAACTTAAATTTCAAATCATTTTTTAAATATCGGCAGAAATCTTTTTAATCTACTGTTACGAAATGTTCATATACACTTTATGATACTTACCATGATGTTATCAATCATATCTTACAATTTGAGATGTTCGTTGTAAAAAAAATCATTTTCTGATTGACTTTAAAGCCTGAACGGATACATTGTTAGAAAAAGTAAATGGAAATTCTATCTAAAAAACTTATTCTATGCCTTTATATATACAGTTTGGTCAAAAAAAGACTTCCCCAATGTGTAAAATTCTAGCGGCCTATCCGCTCAAACAATCGAGCCAAAATTTCAAACATGGTTGTTGGAGGTATTGATGATTCTAAAGGGCGGAGAGCTCACGGTTGTGGTTACATTGAGAGAATTTCGAAATTTTCAAATGGCAACACCCATTTTTTCCTTGCGCAAATTGATAAGCGTATTAAAAAACCACAAATGGCATAAGAACGATTAGCTTGTCACGAAAATTGTCGGCATTTTAAATTTGCAAAGTAGAGCATTATAAATGACCAATGATAACACTAAGGGGAAAGAGTAAAAAAGCCTTTATTGGAATAAAAAGTTATAACTACAGGTTTTCAACGTGTTCACCTTCAAAGGTGACAACGTATTGCATTCATGAGTTTATGGACAATAATGACAAACGTAACATGAAAGGAGGAATCTGCATAACTTCACATGCTATGGCATCTTTCAGTTCTGACACATCTCGGGAACCAGGCGTGTACACGTTAGATTTCAGATAGCCCCAGAACCAGAAATCCATAGGAGTATGGTCAGGGAATCGCGGTGGACACGAAACTGCAAAGTTACGAAAGATGACTCTTATCACCAAAGTGTTGTTGCAGCACTGGATGAACATATTGGACGACGTGCGGAGATATCTTGCCTCCATACAATGTCACTAATGACATCTCTTTGCTACAATTCAAGAATAATGTAATTCTGCAACATTTATTTGTACCAAAAGCTTGTGACAGAGCACGATTGCAAATCTATGGTAGTGACCTCTTCGAATTACGAAACGAAAGCAAATGTGCTAGCAATTCCGCACCAGTTCATCTCCAGACTGCAACATCTGGAAGCGCTGAAACCGATAAGGAAACATCCCCAGAACAGCGTGCAGAAGCCTGAGAACTGTGGTTTTTCAGTAAATCCAAATTGTTCGCATCACTTCTTGCAGTATGCGATGGTCCTGAAGTAATCATGTTATGCACATCCGCAACAACTTCAACTGAAACAGATGGTCGCCCGTATGGATGTCTATCGCAAGTGCATCCAATTTCTTCAAGTTTTCTTACCAAAACACGTACACTTTTTAAGGAACGTGGGCCTCGTCTTAGCTTTTGATTTTGCAGGTAAATTCGCCCTGCTTCGGCAGCATTTTCCCAGTTCAGATAAAACAGCTTTATCAATTCACCTCATTGTTCCTTTGTAAGCGTCATCTTGTTGGCAAAGTCGAACATGTGTCTGAAGAAGCACTCTTCCCACATAACTATTTAAAGGTTTTTCCTCAAGTAATGGTTTGCACGTGGTGTTCTGCGAATGGTGCTTCTGCTGCTTAACAATATGAATTATGCAAACTGCGTCAAAGATCCTCCACTTTGTATTGTCTTTGGATTTTTTTAATGTTCTTCTTTGCAAATGCTTTACGCAGGCAATTTTCGTCACACGCTATTGTTCCAATGCAATTTGTGGTTTTTCAATACGTTGATAAATTTAAGTGAGGGAAAAGTTGTCATTCGAAAATTTCGAAATTCTCCACTGTAACGGCGATCGTGAGCTCTGCGTTGTTTAGAAAATTGAGAGTATCCAGAGCACACTTTCAAATGACTGAAATTTGGTTCAGTTGGTTGAGCGGTTAGATCTCTAGAGTTTCAATTAAAGGGAAAGTTCTTTTTTTTACCACCCTGTTTAAATTTAACTAGTTAGATTATTTTTAAAGCTATGCAGTATAAAATAAGTCATTTTTTGTCATTGTGCGGTGAATGCGTTTTAGAATCACAGTTGCGAATGGACTTTATAAATGCGTTTATTTCATTGCGTGTTAGCGAGACAGTTTCAGAAACTGTTCTGAGATATTATATGGTTGCCAGATTGAATTGGTTACAGAGTTCGCCAAGGGAAGATGTTCAAGCGCCAAAGGCATGATATTACAAGTACTGAACATCCCTCCCGGCGTTGAAATATTCATATGTTTCAATAAAAAAAATGTACATAAAGTTACATCACAAATTTGACACATAAGTATAAATAAAACAAATAAGACAATAATAAATTCCACAATGAAAACAATTAGAATAATAATTAAAAAATACAAATAAACATTTCAATTTAAATCAAAATTATCTACAATAGGTAAAATGCAATTTTTAGAAATAGGTCTTCTAAAATTTCCTTTTGCAATACGTATCTCTGCAACTCTGCCATTGCCATCTGAGTCTGCAATTGCATTAATGAGTCGACCTAATGGCTGCTGGTAAGTTGGAAGTTGAATGTCCTTTATTAGAACTAGCATGCCAGGAGTTAAATTTTGTTTTTTAAGCACCCACTTTGTACGCTGTTGTAAATGGCTCAAATAATTATTTTGACAATGTCTCCAAATAGTTTGAATTAACTTTTGAGTTCGTTGCCATCGACTGAGAAGATTGTCTCTTTTGTCTATGAAGTTAGGTTCTGGGATAGAATTGATAGGTTTTCCTATGAGGAAATGGCCTGGAGTTAATACTTGCATTTCATGAGTATCAGTTGGTAGAGGAGAGAGGGGTCGCGAATTGAGGATGCCCTCAATCTGAGTAATTACTGTTAAAAACTCTTCGAGTGTTAGTCTTGCAGGACCTACTACTCTCTTAAAATGATATTTAAAGGATTTCACGCCTGTTTCCCAAATTGGGAGCCCGAGGCGGCAAAAATTTCCACTTTATATCCTCGGAGGAAAGTATATTCGAAATGTCTTCGCTACCTACCATTAGTTTGCATAAGTTTTTAATTTCTGTGGAAGCACCTAAAAAATTAGTAGCATTATCGCTAAAAATTATGGAGCTTTTTCCATGTCGCGCAAAAAATCTTTTTAGCGTTGCGATTAGAGTTTCAGAAGCTAGATCTGTGACAAATTCTATTTGTACAGCCTTAGTTGCCATACATACAAATAAAGCAACATATATTTTCTGTAGATAACCCTTTCTTTGACCCTTAAATTTTATTTCGAATGGACCGAATAAATCGATCCCTACATTTAAAAATGCTGAACTAGGATTAACTCTTTCTGCTGGAAGGTCTCCCATAATTTGGTTCGCGATAACGGGCTTATTTCTAAAGCATCGAACACACTCGTGAACGCCCTTGCATGCTGCATTTCTACCTCCTATAGGCCAATATTTTAAACGAACAGTATTTAGAAGGCCTTGAGGGCCTACATGAAAGTCTCTTTTATGATAATACTGAAAAATAAGCGTAACTAGCTTATTTCCCACTGGCAGAACTACTGGATGTTCCTGATTAAAATTTAAATTAGAATGCGCAAGTCTGCCTTCTACCCTAATTAGTCCAACGGATGAATCTATGAAGGGATTGGGAAATTTTAACTTACTCGAAGATGGAACTGACGTTCATTTTTCTAAAGCAGAGATTTCAGTAGAAAAATGTTTTACCTGTACCAATTTTAAGAGTACCCTTTCAGCGTTCAGGTATTCCTCTTGTTTGAGAAATCCCTTTTCCCTTTCAGGAAATCTGCAATTTCGATCAAACCTAAAAATAAATGCTACAATTCTGATTAGTTTATGAAATTCATTTGTGATAGCAAGTAAATCATCTAAAAATTTAGAGTCATTAGTTGAAGTCTAAGTTAATTTAGTAAGAGGCTTGAGCTCATCCATATAAAGTTTGTCGGTTGAACCAGTAGAAATTTGTACAGTTTGATTAGCAGGTAAGTTTAATTTTGAAAAGTCTGGTCCTTTAAACCACAGTTTACTGGTTGCAAGAGCCTTAGCATCAAGTCCTCTGAAAAGCAAGTCAGCAAGTCAATATGCTGCCACTGGAATTCTTTCGATAGTTCCTGAATTTGAGACGCTCGGTTGCTCACAAATGTCTTGAGCAAGTTAGAAGGAGTCTTTATCCAGGCGAGGGCTATAGTTGAATCTGAATGTAATATAACAGGAATTTGGACCCTCAATGCAGATATAACTTTCTGCGTAAGTTTTGAAAGAAGTAGACAAGAGCAAAGTTCAAGTCTGGGAATTGTGGTGGTTTTGGTTGGTGCTGCCCTTGACTTACTACAAAGAAGTTGGGTAGTTACTTCATTGGCGTTAGACACAACTTTTACGTAAATTGCAGCACCATAAGCTTTAGAAGAGGCGTCTGCAAATCCAAGTATCACAACGTACTTAGAGACAACTTGAAAAAAGCATCTGGGAACAAGAATGGATTCAATATTCTCTGATAAGATCTTAAGGAAGTTGTCCCACTGTCTGGAAATATCTGTTGGTAATGCCTCGTCCCAGACCAATTGAAGTAACCACAGCAGTTGCATGAAAATCTTTGCTTTGGCTATGACCGGTCCCAAAAGTCCGAGGGGATCATAGATGCGATCATAGATATTTGTGAAAGCACTTCTCGTTTGGTGTAGTTGCAATCTGTGCTGGAATTGGAGCAGACTTTAAACGTAAAGGAATCACTTAAACTGTTCCAGAACATTCCTTAAGTTTTGACTGTTGTTTCTTCAGAATTGCGGTCAAGCGTAAATTCTTTAAGTTCAGTTGATGAAGCCTTGTTGGAACACCACTTATGCAAAGTCATGCCTCCTCGTTGAAGCAACTGTGTCACTTCTGATTTGAGTTTTTCCAAATTCTCTAAGTTCTGAAGCACCGGAGAGGCAATCATCCATGTAAAAATCTTGGAGTACTGCCTTTGAGGCCAATGGAAAGTTATCTTTCTCCTCTAGAGCAAGTTGTTGCAAAACTTTTGTTGCTAAGTGTGGTGCGGAAGCGGTTCCATATGTCCCCGTGTGTAATTCATACACTTTAGTTGGTGCGTTTTTATCGATCTTCCATAGAATTTTTAGAAGCTTAGTTTGCAAAGGATTTATCTCAATCATTCTAAACATTTGCTTGATAACTGCAGTTAATGCGTAAATGTGTTTTCTAAATCTGATTAGAATTAAGAAAAGATCTTCCTGAATTACTCCTGTTCCGTACTTGTAAAATCATGCCTTTGGCGCTGGGACATCTCCCCTTGGCGAACTCTGTAACCACTTCAACCTGGCAACCATATAATACCAACAGAACAGTTTCTGAAACTGTCTCGCTAACACGCAAGAAAATAAACGCATTTATACAGTCCACTCGCAATTGTGATTCTATAACGCATACACCGCACAACTCCTCCCTTGCACAATAAGTCATTTAATGAATTCCCACTGGACGTTTTAGCAATTACGTTGAAAACTATCCGAAGCTTATAAGTTTTGCTTGATGGGCGTAATACACCGTGATGTGGGAGATAGTACCCATTTTCGATATTTGAATTTTCCTTTACCTCTTTCATGTGTTTTAGTAATTCATACTCTCTGAGGAATTCTGAATAAAGCATTTGAATAACGGGATCACGTTCTAAGCGCGTCCATAACTGGTCTAGTCTTTTAGACGCGACTGCTTTAGAATTTCCTAACATTTCTGTGGAAAAATCAGATTTGAATGGCATTTTTACTACAAATCTACCATCCGGTTTCCTATAATGTGTTTTTGAAAAATGTTCGTTACAGTATTTTAATTCATTGTCGCAAATTTCAGTTGTTTCTATTTTTTCAATTTCCCTAAAGCTTTTAAGAGTTTCGTTAAGATTATCTACGTTTTTAGTTAAAAAATAATGTTTAGGAGCACTGTAAAGAATATTGCCTGAAATAACCCCTGAAACAAGATAGCCGAAACAACTAGATTGTAAGAATAAATTGTCTGCTAATTTTATTTTATCCTCTTTCAATAATGAGAAAAATAATTCTGCACCCAAAAGAATATCTATTTTTGGGGAATAAAAAATGAGGGATCCGCTAGTTTAACTTCCTTGGGAATGTTTAAGTTCGAAATATTTAATTTTTTAGAAGGTGTGAAACTAGTTATATTAGGAAGAATTAATAAATCTATTTCCCAATGCGAATCATTACTTTCATTTGATAAGAAGGCGGTTACTTTTTTCTTGATATTTAATGATGTATCATTTAAACCGCATATCGGAATGTTTATCCTTTCTTTTTTCAATCCCAATAATTCTGCCGCGGAAGACGAAAGGAAAAAAGATTCACTGGCAGAGTCGAGAACGCCTCTTAAGGGTTTAAATTCCCCCCATGTATCTCTGACATATATTATGGCGGTGTTTATCAAAATACTCTTATTACCGTTACAGAAAAGGGAAAGACGAGGGTTTTCTGACATCTGCGTTTCAATTGACTATGAATTATTAGTTTGAGGGTTCCTTCCCTGAAAGTGCGTGGATGACGAGAGCCAGGTTTCACTCTCTCGATTACTATAAGTGTTTGGGGCGATTGGCGACGTAGAATATTTATGAAGCAATGTATGATGATCTAGTTTCTTTTTACAAACGAAACAAGAACTTTTAGAGTTACACTTAGAGAAAGGGTGAAATTCACTTAAACATTTTTTACTAAGCCGATTTTTTAAAACTAAATCTAACCTATCGGATAATTTCATTTCTTTGAATGCATTTCAATGATACAGTGCATGTGTTTGTGCTTTACAAGCGATGCACAATTTAGGAGATTTATCTGCTTTGACAAAAAAGGATTTCGATCTCTCAGGGTTATATTTAGTAGGAATGATAGTTTGAATATTATTTAAAATTTTGCATCTCCTTTCTAAGAATTCTAGAAAATAATCGAATTCAGGCACTTCGTTGTCTTTTAATGTTAATTCAAATTGTTTGTGGGTGTCGCCATCTAATTTTTCAAGAATAATATTTAATAACAAAGCGTTGGATAATTTATCTCTCGCGAAATCTATGAGGTTTAATGATCTAAGATTCTTTAAAATGACATCTAATATATTTCGTAGATCTTTGCCAGATTCATGCTTTAATGGACGAATATTTAGAATGTTATTTATGTGACAGTTAACAATAATTCTTTTGTTTTCATAAAATTGTTCTAAAGCTTTAAGCAGAGAAGTAAAGTTATCATCAGCAGTTTCTATGCATTTAGCTCCTCCTTTAATCGAACCGCGTAAATAATGCAGTTTTTCATTTTCAGAAAGTTCAGGATTTTTACTTATTAGGCTATCAAATTGAGTTTTGAATAAATTCCATTCTTCGAATTTTCCGCTGAAAAACGGAAGTGGAATTTTTGGAAGTTTCATGAATGCCTTTTTAGGCTGATCATTAATATTAGAATCATCAAGACATTGATTATGCACAGAGTCAGTTTTTATGGTTTTTATTTTATAAATAGAGGTTTTAAGGCTCACCTCTAATTTTTGTATGAAATCATCCACTTCGAATAGAGAGGTTTCGATTTTCTGGAAATCTTCTTTGACGATTTTGAAGTAATCATCTTTCAATTCTTCGAATTTGTGTTCGATATGTAGCACCATACTTAGTTGCGCTTGAAGTTCGGGAATGTCCATTTGGCTTTGTCCTTCAATCAGGGCATTGTTCAATTTCGTAAGCTGGCTTTTGATGCTGCCACGCTTGCGATTAAGCGATGTGATATCTGCCATATTTAGCGTAAAGAATTTATCAAATTCAATTATAAGAATTAATCCATAAGATCTGGTTGACCTCCGGCTCGACGGACCAAAATGTGCGGTGAATGCGTTTTAGAATCACAGTTGCGAATGGATTGTATAAATGCGTTTATTTCATTGCGTGTTAGCGAGACAGTTTCAGAAACTGTTCTGAGATATTATATGGTTGCCAGGTTGAATTGGTTACAGAGTTAGCCAAGGGAAGATGTTCAAGCGCCAAAGGCATGATTTTACAAGTACGGAACAGTCATAGTCAAACATTTTCAAAAAAAAATCATAACAAAGGAAATGAGATTTTATTTTTATTGGACAAAAAATTACTAATCAACCGTATTGGAATGAGGATTTCGCTTGATATATATACATGTTGTACGCAGTTAATTGGTTAGTTCATTGTATTTTAAGGCAGTCTTACTGTATAACATTTATAACTAACTAATTAACTAAATAAAAAAAAATTCCAAACTTTCAAAATATTTCAATTAATTTTCTGTAGGATAAGCATCTATTAACTCTTGAATAAGTAAGTAAAATGCAGAAATAAAAATTTAAATAAATACAGAAACAAGGAATGAGAGAAAGTAACAAAATTTTTAAATACCATAGACAACCTTACAAAATTTTCTTGCCAAAGTATTTAAGGCTCTAAAACGGAATAAAAGAAATAGAATTTATTATTATATTTCAAAATTGAAAAAGAAAACTGAAACATTTAGAATTTTTTTATTCCAATTTGAAAATAATTTTAAAATGGAAAAATTTAATTTCGATATTAAAATGTTGAAGTCAATAATTTTTATTTATTTTTCAGCATAATTAGATTAACTATTAATGTGGAGATAAACTTTAAATTCAGACATTAGATTTTAATTTTTGACGTGCAGTGTCTTATTTTTAAATCCAACTCTTTTTCATCTCTATTTATTTGTACTGCATATATTTCCTGTATTCAATAGCATAAAATAATTCAATCAAGTAAACGAGTTTTAACAATTGATTGCTTTAGAAATGTTTATTTCATCTGTACAGACGCTTTATGTATGCCTCCTCTCCTGCCGCTTTAGGTATAAACATATCTGGAGAACGCTTTACATTTCTCCGATCTCCAGTCCCCGTTACTTTCATTGAAATGAAACAAAGCAAAATGCTGATACATGGAAACACTCGAACCCACAACAGGTTAGACAGAGATGAGGATTTTTCATTTCCGGCTTGTCTAGGAAGTTGCGAAGTGTCTGAGAAGTATTGCTAGAAATACTGAAATGGATGAAGCTTTGCATCTCTTATTTCTGGTCTGAAATGCTTTTATTACGCAATAAAAGGTTCGATTTCGTGTTGTGCAAACATATAAAACAAAAAGAAGGCGAAAAGATTCTGCAAACCTAAAATAAAAAATATATATTCTTACTTACTTCACAGCAACTGGGTCAAAATAATTAAAAGTATGACTATTTGGATTTTAAAACGATATAAAAATAACTTTGTAGAAAAATATTTTCGGAATTCATCACGAGTAAAAGTACCAAAATTTAGCTTTTTTTAATTAATTAGAATTGGAATTGAAAAAAAACCCGTATAAATTAACTTGTATTATGAATAGAGATAAGATTAATTTCCTCTCTACCACTACTGCGAAACATATAAGAATATGTTTATATGTTAGTAAAAAAATATGTTTACTATTCACGATCAGTAGACGTTTCAAGTATGTAAGTAGCTTTATAAAATAACTACAAAACGGCTGAGGCCACTCAAGCAAAAGGTCACTATGCCAAATCGTTTGCTTACTTGCTTGCGCAACAACCGCTGTGATGAATGAAAGGAACAGATTTGGTTCCTATATTTAACTGAACTGGATCAGATAATACAGAGGATTCCGTTCGAGAAATAGAATTTCTACTATTCTCGATTTGCCCCAAACCCGAATGAATTCAAAAATAATACATTGAATCAAATTAAATTGGCAGACGATTTTTCCTTTATCTCTCGTATTTCCTTTTGCTTCCGTGCGTTAAAGGTGCTTATTGGAAGTTTTGAGGAAACCTTTTTAATGTTTCATAAGTTTTAAGTGTTTCCTTGGAAAAAGAAATTCCATTTTAATTTGATTTCTAAAGTATCAAAATCTAACACACTTGCTAATATTTTTAAGGGACGCCGTCTCCTCCATTTACAGATCAGAAAATTTCTTTGAAATAAATTCAAACTGAATAATCTATTTAGCAAGAAAGGAGGTTTCTGCATTACTCTTTTCGAATTGCGCAACACAGAAGAATATCTGTGAATCACCGTTCAGGTCGATTATTTATATTAACGTATTTATAAAACGATGCTGCATTTTTGATAGATTGTGACCTGTCTTCAAAACTTAGTTTTCTCTGTGGCTTAAATTCCTAATGTGAAACGTATTTATTGATTCAAATGTCAGTTGATTCTGCTTCTTCTGTCGGGTGTAATTCAGATTTTATAGTTTATATATATTCATTCCGTCTTTTTCCACTTTGAAATTATGAATACCTTCTTTATATAATGTTTGGAGAAAGTACTGCGATCATCGAAAAATTCAAATTCAAGATTTCAACGAATCTCGAGAACTGCAAAATGGACAAACCGAAATGGAAAAAAAAATTCAGCGCGCAGATTTAACATCTGTAGTGCGGACACTTCTCGGATTTTGAGCTAATTCCAGTGAGAGGTCGTTGGTCTGTCCATCTTGCAGAAGCATACAAACGCAATTATTCAAAATCTCAACTCTGTGATTCTTTAATTTAAAAAATTGTTACATGATTTGGTGACTACATTCGTAGATCTGTGTCAAATTTTGTTTTCAAACGGCCTGCGGGGGTTACTCATTAAAACACAAACCCCCCCCCCCCTTTATCAGAGAGTATGCAAGAACATTTTGAAGAAGAAACTCTCTCTTTTCATTCTTTTTTAAAGGGAGGTCGTTTGAAAAATATAAGAATTGGCGCTGAAATTGAATTGAAAATCAAAGTATTAGCGCATATATTATGCGGATAATTTAAGTCTTTCGCTTATCTAAACTTGAGAATTGCAAAAAAAAAAAAAAAAAAAAAAAAAAAAACACCGCTCGAGTAATGAATTCATATATTATCTTGCTCGCTAAAATCTAATTTTAGATAAAAGAAAATATCTTTATATTTTAGTGAATTTATTATAATTAAATTTTCAATTCATTAGAGGCTTGCATGTATTTTGATCACTTAATAGTAAGTTATTTTTTGAGAAAAATTAGTAAAGTATATGTATCTCCTTTGAAATCCCTAAGTCATGCAATTTTCTTCGAAAATTTTTTTTGGTCTTTTTGGTCATTCTTTGTTATTGATATCGAAATCTCCACCCTTAAATCATTGAAACCAAAACCGACGATTGTCATATGAAGGAGCAGCATCTCCGTAAGTTTCTGAGAACTTTGGCAGCAGGCATCTTCAAGTCAAACAAAAATAAAGCAATGAATGTTTAAAATTCATTTTTTAACTTTTCACGAATGGGGTATTTGTACAATCAGTAATACTAAATGGAAAACGTACAAGATGGTGACACTAAAGTAATAATTAATTGCTGAAACCCCAAACCGAGTTTACTTAAATACTTCGCGTATTTACCAATAGATGTCGCTGATTGAAATACATGCCAGTACCTAATATTTCGTTGTTTATAGTCTTATCAATGCTCGGTGATTTTCATTCTGATATTACAAACTGCAGTAATTTATTTCCAGTTGGTTCTCTCGTGAAAAGGATTTTGACTATGACGTCTATTCAGTCCTTTGTTCTGGTATTTTATTTCAGTAGAACTCAAGAATAACGATTAAATGTACTCGCCATACCATCTTCCTAATGAAAGGCTATTTTAGTATGTTCTCAGGTAAATGCGGGTTTTTTTTTCTCTACCGAATTCTTCATATATGTAATTGGGCCCAGTTTGATGGCATTCAGATGACCGGATTCCTCTTTTCATGAGAAGATGTTTGATCCATTTCCTTCCTTCTCGTTAATTAGTTATAGAAATAATTATATCGTTACTGCTGTCGTGAATCTGAAATATTTTATCGAATATTTTAAGACACCTGATATGTTCCAAGTATGTTTACTTTCGTATTTCAAAATCTCATATACAAATTTTACTAATCTTTATTTTGGAAAAAATTATTATTTCGGAAAATTTACAACTTATTACCAGTAATTTAATCCACTGACAAACTGATCTGATCAATGAATATATTTATTTTAATCGGATTGCAGCATAAAACATTAAAAAAAATTCATACTTGACAAAATTAATTTAGTTTTTAGTATTTCTGACGACAACTTATCTATACAGTCCAATTCACATTAGATAATGAACTTGATAGTCCAGAATGCAGATTTTCCGTCTTAAACAATTAATACGCAATACATTTATCAAAAATTTCACTTTTTTTATTTAATAAAACTGAAAAATAGGAATAAATGGAAACAATTACTGTTCAAAATTTAAAATGTTCTTATGTTAATATTAAAATATTTTATTCGGCTTTTTTCATAATATTTTTAGTTTTTTCAAAAAAAAAATCACATTGACAAAAAAAAAAAAAAGATTTCGTGGTTTCAAACTGAAAATCAGAACGATTATCTGTCTGGCGAGGGTTAATTAATTCTTCTGGCGAGTCAAATAAACTTTCTTTTTGGCACCAGAAACTTGAATTCATTTACATTTTTGAGAGTATGAATCGTGGTGGCATTCATGCATTGTGTCCTATTCTAAGGGTCTCTAATTGAATGTTGCAGCCCCGTCCGTTAGTGAAGTGAAACACTGAAACAAGTTCAAATAGAGAAGATTCATTGAAGCAATATGAAATGTTTGTAGGAGGGTTTGTTTTCATTTAACAAGTGGCACACGACGGTATATAATGAGATCGATTTCAGTCCCTTTACACAAAAATGTGCTATCGTGTTACATGCTCATATACAGATATAGACAGATTGGTTTGAAGTTATTGTACGATGTTGTGACTTCACAATAGCATCTCATATTGTGAAGTCACAACACACGGGGGATATTTCGGGGGGAAAAGCATTAAAGAAAGGATGTTTTTAATACTTCTTAATGTAGATTATGCTCGCTTTTTTAGAAGAAATTCTGAATGTATGAGGTAGTCATGAAACACATTAATTTTAAAATGAACGGGATAAGAAAACTGCGTATAGTAAAAACTGAATATGCAAATAATAATAATAATAATAATAAATAGAAACAAACACATCGATTCGAGAACATTTCATTGAAATTTCTCGACGTATAAAACATTTCGGTTCCCTTAACTATTTGCAAAACGCCATTCATAAGAAAGGGTCATCGGAAGAAAAATTAACTATTGCCGCTGGCTCTCTAAAATAAGTCGCCTGCTGTCTTGGGATAAAATATTAAGAATGATATATCACCGAAACCTTTCCCACTTTCCTCTGAATAAATGACAATATCCCCTTCTCTTCTCCCTGCCCCACGTGATCTCTCCCTCATGAAACTGAACACCCCTGAGGCAATCCAACCAAATTAGCCACCATGCAAATCTAGGCAACATGCCTTCAGAAACTGCCATCGCCGCCAACGGGGTGGAGAGCAGGATATTTAATTTCCGTTTCATCCCGAGGGGGCCACCTGCTTTCAGCAGATAAGCAAATATGATTTCATGTGTTGTTAGGTTGTAGTGCCATGCTCAACTCACTGGCAAAAGGGCTCTGTGTGGAGTGACTGGTGCGTAAAGGAAGCTTTTGATTTTATGCAAAAAAGAGAGAAATAGGTGTCTAGAGAAGAGCAGAGATTAGATTTACGTTCGTTCTAAAACGACACTAAGTAATTCTATGAATGTAATGTGAGTACTCCTCCACTTTCGATGGCGGTGTCTTCAAAACAGTCAGAAGTGGAGGAATCACGTTGTAAGCGAACGAAGAAAACGAAACGAGGACGCAGCGATGTGAAGTTTAGCGTGGCCCCACCAAGGACTAAATAAATTTTAATATTTTTTTGATAAGGTGTTTAATATTTCTACGTTAATGTGTAAATCTATGCAAAATATAATAATCTAGATTAGGATTTGCTTTTTTAATTTTGCTTTTCAAAAGTCACCATTCATATATCAGATTTCAGCAGGGAAATTAAACGAAAATGAGAGTTCAGAAATTTATGGTGAAAATCATATTGAAACCCTATGTTGAAAACATGAGTGAAGATCACTTTATTGTGATGCAATGATATGTCAGTCCTGGTGGCATTTAAATAGGGAATTTTATAAAACATGAGAAAAAAGGTTATACTCAGTTGATTTGTAAGTCTTAATGATTACTCATTCAGGATGAGCCCAATAATTCTTTTCTTGTGTACGAGCTTTGTCTCTGCCTAGGTTTCTTTCCTAGTTTTGAGTGCCTGCCAAATCATATTTCAGATCAAAAATTTTGTAACTGTATGTATTCGTGAATCAAAATCACCACGAATCAGAATGCTGAAATTTGTAATGCAATCTTTACATAAATATAAGACAAATTTATATCAAATAATGGATAAATTTCATCAAGAAAATATCTTTCTTTGACACTGTGCACGAAACTGTGTTAATGGTTACTCGATAGTGTCAATAAATAAATGATGTAATGTGTGTCAATTTGGGAAAATAATCCTTCAGGTGATGAGTTCATGTCTATGTTTATTCGCGAAATTCAGAACGCTTTTAATTTAAATAGAAAAAAAGAATAGATGAAATTCGTACCCTTAATCCCTTATGATTTCAAGACAAGATGAGAAAAAGAAATTTCAGTTCATGTTCAAAGCATGTACCGTATCAGTCACAGGGAAGAGGTCCAAATGCGAATTTTCATGATTGTACTAACGATATGGTATTTGAGGAGACACTTGTTGATCCTTATTTACAAACTGAAACACCTTTTCCCACGGAGACTCGCAGACTACTTCAACCAGATTAAGGACAGATCTGGCAGTGGTATATTTTTATTTTTGTGCTTGCAAAAGTACATTTTTTATTTCTTTCGCACGACTGATAAGAAAAATCCCTGCATTTTTTAAAGGAAAGCATATTGTTTGAATTTTTAAATATTGAATTCGGTAATATTTAATAACAATTCCTTAGATTATGCTTGTTTCTAGTTTACAAAGAACCTTGTATATTATTATCCTAGGTTATATGTGATGTACTCCCTTAAATACATATTCCCTTAATCCCTTAAATGCAAATCTCTCCGCCTGGCTCATTGTCTTCTCGAAATCCACTTTTGCAATTTTCACTCAATAAATATCTCTTGCGACTCTACGTTTTATGACAATTTTTCATCTCCTTAATACCTTCTATCACATCTTTGAATTTAGAAACATCTTCTAAAAAACATCAGTGCTGGCTTTGACGCAATGTTTTCTGGAGCCTATTTTAGTTTTCCTTGAATATCATTAAAAACATCCATTTTTCTCACTACACGCTGGCATTAAATTAGAGTCTGAAATTCCTTACATTTTCATGTTTTTTTTTTTAATTTCAAGTTTTCATATTTTTGCAGATAAGGGTTCAAAACTACTTTTTTCTTTTTTCATTACCACCTATTGGATCATCAAATCGCCATGTTACCTACATGAAAAAAATAACTTTAAGATGGTGCTTTCATTTTTATAAAAGCTTACATTTGAAACATCATTTATTTTATTATTAATTTTTTACGGTTTTCAACAATCCTCGTAGTCTTTAGATTTTTGCTATTGTCATCTACTAAATGTCGTTTGGTATTCTATGATGCATGGTGGTTCTTCCTCTTGATGCCCCCACTATCACCCCTCTGAATTCGTCGGTCAAATATAATTGACAGTACGTTTACTTGTTCGTTGGGATCTTATGCATTTTCCCTATATATATATATATATATATATATATA
>JAOUZG010047904.1:815758-827426 GCA_026289955.1 Argiope argentata
GGAATCTTGTCCCCTGCCCCCGATGTTTCAACTTCCTTCGCTCATTCCTGACCTACTGCAATTTGCCAGATTAAATTTTGAAATATGCATAGTGAATGCTTATATAAGATTGTAAGGGTTCATTTGAATTTCAAGTTCATGTTATTTATAGAATATAATTCCTTTTTTTAGGATTTCTTTTCTTATTAATTATTTGAAGAAATTTGAAATATTTTTGAATTTCTTAGAATTTTAAAATAAAATGTAAAAAAAAATGTATTCATACTCGGTGTGAATTTCGAACACTGGAATATCAAAATTGAAATTGAAATAATATTTCTTTTATAAAATCTCCTGTACACAACACATTGAAGTTAAGAAAGACATTTTATAAAGCACGGTTTTAATGGCAGATTCTTTGGCGGAATTATAGACATGAGATTGTATTTAAATGCTTAAAGTTAAATGTAATCAATATCCGAAAATAATGTTTTGTCCAAAGAACTGGGAGTAAAAGGCAAATAGCGTCATAATATTTGTTGCCACCTTCTGTTTTGAAGAAATAAATATTTTTCATTACAGTCCCTCTATCGATTTAAAGCGTTTAGATTTCAATACCAAGCGGTTAGATTTCAATTCTGGAGTCATCTCAAATTGCAATTCATAAATAAACAAATAATAAAAACTGTAATGAATCATCATTTAACTGTGTTGATTCAACGGATATCAAAACTTTAATCAAAACTAAATATAACTTTCTGCTTTAATATAATTTTATGCACCATTTTTTCTTTAAAAATTAATCATCTTTGAAAATTACTCTCGTTGTCATAAATTCATTCTAAAGAAAATACTCTTCCCACGAATTATCAAGAATTTTATGTTTCATGATTTTTTTCTGAATTTTTGGACATTTTTTTGTGAATTATTTTCCCTCTAACTTCTAGTGATACATTACTCAGTTGCCCGAAATTCAAAAAGGTTTTCATTCATTCGAATTTTTATCGCCTTAATTTCTTCCATTGCTGTTTCATTCATTTTGTCGAAGTGAATAAGAAAATGCAGTTTAAAAGAGCACGAAGTTTAAAAATAGAGCAACTACTGATATACTATTTTAAGAGCATTATGATTTTTGGATTGTTATCCCTTATTACAGAGATTATGTAAAAATCATTCAAATAATATGTTTAATTTCTGTGCGTATTTGATGCTTAAAAATAATTTGTTGATAAAATCATAGGTATGAAATTACATCTAAAGGATTACATTAAAATCAAATAAAAGCAATATCTTCGATGATCTAACTAATTGCCAAGAGCGGTTAACGAACAATAACGCCAGTCACAATCGAATTCTTTTGTATATTACTATAAATTGCATTGGTGTTTTGCTCAATACCTCTCTTTTCATTCACTGCTGGGTGCCTGATAACATTTTAATCCAGTGCTCATAGAAAAAAAAGATAAGAAAGGAAACGTGATGAAAACGATACACCTAAATATAAATAAATAAATGTAAAAGTAAAAAAAAGTTTGAATGAATATAAAAGTAAGAGGAATTTCGCAAAAAAATATATAATCCTTTCTGCAATGATAAATAGAAAGCTTAGGAACAGTTGGGGCGGGTATTAAGAAATATTGTACAAAGTATTCTTCAATTTTGAAGCATTTGTATCCGAATCATGTCGATTTAGTTTAGTTTAGTTCGCTTACATTAACGTTTGTTTGGAAAGAATTGGAAAATTACTTTGAGAAGGGCATTATAATTCTAAATCTTGGACATTTGAGTGGACGACACAGGAGCTGCGCTCTTATCTTGAAACTTTCGTACCACACCAACCGGAGGATACTAATTGCGGCGAATCTATGGTGTAGCCGGGTCACGTCCTTCTCGCTCTGAGGTCGAGACCTTATTATTAGGCCATTATGACACTTTGAAGATTTTATTTGTTTATTTCGTTGCTATTTTCATTTGATGTATTTCTTCGCGCATCGGAATCATGGCATCCCCAGGATGAAGTCTTGGTCTTACTCCCGAAGGATTCCGTGCTCGAAACTCGTTTCCTGCAAAAATGCCATGCCATTTTGGCTGTCTGGCTTCATTTGAAATTTCGGGGTCCGTTTTAAATTATTCCTAATGTTTTTTTAAAGTGGTAATTAATATAAACAAGTAAAAATTATACTGAGATTACTTTCGTTTCATTGATGTGATGTTGCCATATTTTTTATAATGTCTGAATTTCACTCATGAATAAAAAAAATAAAGATATCTGAATAAGGAGAGAAGTTTTATTGCTAAAATACTTTTCTTTAAACCAATAATTTTTTCGTGTCTTATTTATCACGCCCACAGAATCTTTACCGGAATTGTCCGGATCCCATCTCAAAAGCAGAACATTGTCTGAAAACTCGCCCCCATTCATTCCTCTAAAAATATCATTCTCAAGTTTCCATTTACGTCTCGAGATAAAAATCATTCCCGAAACGGCGCAACGCCAGTTTGCAATTCTTCGTTTCAAATCAAAACGGGGATAGCCTTCAAGCCTATCTCAGCCCCTCCATTCCAATAGCCTCCTAAGCCCGTCTAACCGAATTAGGCGGCGGGCAGATTCCAGTTCTCTACAGCCTGTCTGCAGCCCCCTCCCCCTCGATGCGGCAGAAAGCGACATATTTAATTCTCAGTCCGTCCCAGAGGTGCTACCTGCTTCGAGAAGATAAGCAAATGTTCTTCGGCTGTTCCGTGCTTTGAGGCGACATGGAACAGATGAGAAGCCGGAGTCACGGGTGCTTCCGATTTGATCAAAAAATAGAAGTGGAGAGAGTGTAATTCTGTGTTTAGCGTCGAGATTCAATTTATGTGCATTTTGAAAAGTTACTGAGTAGTTTTGTGATGCACAGATATGTGATTCGGTATGATAAATTGGACGCGGAGATATTTCGTCCAATAATGGTATAAATGTTGATAAAATTACGAATTCAAGTGGTATATTTGAAGTATTACTTCTATATTAGAATATTTGTAGCACTGTTCACATCGTGCTTGGGGCCGCACGGCACTTATTTGTGTAAGAACATTTAGGTGGAATAATATTTCTCTTTCTTCATTGAATCTATAAAAATATATTCAAAAAATAAGTGCATAAAGTCGAGTAAATTGAATGACAGATAATTCTAAAATCCTAAAATGAGATCTCGACTGAGCTTTAACAGAGTCGTCTTCTGTATCACTGAACATAGGTTCAGACGTTATCCTTGAAAAGGGTCATTTAATTAAAAAAATTTATTCAATACAATCCATGATAATTATACACTCATGTCCATAAATTAGAAATAATTCAGAGTCACGCGAAAAACGTACTCTAAATTACATATATCACCCGTAAAATGACTAAACACTGGTTCGAAAATCATTTGCAAATTGCAGCCACCAATAAATGGCATTGACAAGTGCGTCACAATGGTGAGAGTGTAAGAGAGTTACGTATAGGGAATACAGGCAAATAAGTAAAATTGTTCGCGAGCGCTTTATAAGCCTTTCAGTGCTTTGTGTCATAACTGCATAGTTATGACACAAAGGAAGCATTTGGATGATCTTTTACTTGGTAGAATTATCGGCTGTCTGGAATGTAAGTGCACTCGGCTAGAAGTATCCGTTGAGCTTGGAATCGCCCGGTGTATCATATAAAGGCTTTGTCAATGATTCCAAGAGGAGAGTAATGTGAATAGACGTTACAGCGCCGAATGAGGATCGGCAACTGACGGAACACAGCACCAGCCTCGCCAGCTCTCTTCAGTGCCTAGTTCGACAGTTTCCTGACAGACCGCGTACAGATGCTGAGGGAATGTGGTGTATATTCTCGGAGGCCTGTCAAATAAATTCCACTTATTGCAACTCAATGTCGCTCGCAATTTTCTTTCGGGTTCAAGTTTAGCTTGCACTCTGATTCTAACGAGACTTTCATATGGAAAGCGTCAGGCACTCGTTACCACCAAGAGAACATCATTGAACGACACCGTTACGATGGTGCAGGATTGCTTGTTTGCGGAGGAATTATTGTGGGTTCCAGAACTGATCTGTATTCAAATTGGAACCATGACAGACCAAATATATTAAGACATCATTCTGGAACAACAAGTGCATTTGTTTTGGGGTGTCATGGGCTCAGAACTAATGTTTATTTATTACAACGGCCGTCTTCCCCTTTCAAACGTCGTAAATGAATGACTTCGATTGGAGAATATCATGATATTGTTATGTTAGCATTTTCCCCCGTACATTAAATAATGAAAATAAATAGGAAATATAAATGTAGGAAAAACCTTTTATAGAGATATAAGATTATATTATTAGAAATAAGGTGTGCAAGTGATCAAATTTAAAATTATTTCAGATGATTTTAACATTTGTTTCGTTTTCTTAAAGAGCAGTAAAAAATGTAATTTGAAAATTTATAGGGTAAGATTGTAGTAAAATATGTTCGATAATAACAGTTAAGAAAGTCAAAGAAGAGTTAAAAGAGAAAATTATGAAGTGTCATACGATAATTTTAAATATTATGACACTATAGGGTTTAAGATATCTAAATAAGTAATAAACTAATATTTCAATTTGCGGCAAGTCTAGAGTAATAACGAATAATGATTGGTATTTGATCCCGCATTGCTAAAATATTTTGAGAAATGGTTGGTATTGGGTCATCCATTGATAAAACACATCGGCAAATACTTGGTATATTGTCGCCTGTGATAAAACACGACGGGAAATGATTGGCAAAGTCTCCGTGAAGAAGCCGGGGCTATCATCGCTCTGTGTTCCGTCGGGGGACTTGACCAATGTCGGGGTGAGATCACCTCCGATCTCACCTCAACCTCGCGTGTTCTGCGGAGTGATACTTAGTCAGTGATTGGCCGTCAGTGTTTTGTTACTTGGGATACCACTGAATCAAATTTATGCTTTCAGCTTATTTTTAAAAAATTTGAAACCTTACAATTGTTACAGAATGTTCTTTATACCGCAGATCCGACAGACGGTCAGCCCCTTGCTGTATTTGGCACAAAATTGAATGGGTTCAATCCATACACTCTATTGATATTAAATCAGTGTAATAAAATTTATCTATCTCTCTTATCTAGTTCTCTTTACATTATAGTTATTGTGCTATCTTATATTTGAACCAGACAGACAGACTTCTTTTAACAAGAATTTTTCAAAAATTTAACCGATATCTACAAATTCGGTGTAAAAACCGTATATCAAATTTTATCTAGTTAGCTCAAGCATTTTTCCCTATTTTCTTTGTCATAGATATACACAGAGATATAGGACCATACATTTAATTTTCGAACTCATGCAGGTCTGAAACTTGAAAATTCTTTAAAATCTCGAATTCAAATTTTCAACGATTATAATAATAATATCGATTATAATAACGATAGTAGAAGAGAATAAATAAAAATGAACACATTTGCTAGCCATGCATTATTGATGCTTTATGTGTTTTTTTTTTTTTTTCATTCCAATCGACTTAAGTAGCTGATTAAAAGTAAATGGTGTCTGAAGCATATTTTTCTTTGCTCAAATCCTCACCAATAGCTTAGTGCAGGCAAGCGTGTATTTTTTTCTCCTCAAATCATCATCTTTAGATTAGCGATACTAAATGCAGCTTGGCGTAGTCTTTCTCTCCCTGAAGTTCGTCAAAGACTTAGAGAAAGTAAATGTTCACTGGAGTATTGTATTATTTTATACATCTTTCCATCATGCAGAACTTTAGGAATTTTATTAGCGTCATTTCCATAATCTAGCAAACTGGTACTTACGTCACATAGGTTCCCTCTTTGATTGAATTCTTTAAGCTAAAATTTTTTTTCTTGCTTCTATTGGCTTCTGATGGGTGTCCCATTCAGAATCTCTGGAGCGACAGAAAACATTGGAGTCCTCATCTGTATTATTTCTCGCAAGTTCAATAACTTTTTCTCGTTATGGTTGATGATTTTCTTACTAAACAATTTAATGGACATCAGAAAATTTAAAATTTTAACAAATTTCAGCTTTAAGAGAGATTATGCAGTCTCACTGCAGTGGCACAAACTGTTAAATATGTGCATAACAACTACAAGGCATACGTCAGAAACACGCATTAAAGCTAAACTGTAACTGTTCATTGGCAATTTGGTTAATCGTTTTATAAAATTAATCTTTTCAAACTCTTGATGTGTTAACTAAAGTTACCTGAAATGGATTTATCAATGATATTTGCTTAGCTTGTTTAGTAGAGTCCAAAAATCTTTGAATCCGCTCCACGGGAAACCCCTAAGTCGGAGAAACTAAACCCTGGTGGCACCGAAGTTCGTTCAACATTCGTGGGCAGGTCACTATATGCGGTCGACGCAAATGGAAAGGAAGAAAAGCTGATCTATTCTATTCATAAGAACACACGATGCTTTCGCTTTTTCATTTGCCTTACCAAATATTATTTTCTAAAATCTGAATTTTCTTTTGGAATACCAGAACACTTACAAATACCCTCTACTTTCTAGAATTTACAGCCAAAGCTTTCATTGGAAGCGGAATGGATATAAGTTGGTAAATGATAGTTGAGATCTCAGATATCCTGTTTTACTTATTTAAGCAGAAAAAAACTTTATTTATATAATATCTAAATAATCATTGTATAAATGAGTCTGTTTAATAATAGCACTCATTTATAAAATAACTGATAGCGAATATGTTTTTAGATCCAAAGTGACGTTATGGTAACTTCTCAAATAATAGACCAAACGCATTTTGTTAATGAGCAGTAGTTACGATATTGTGAAAGATCATCGACAGCTATACAGTTGCCCATCATACAATAGACACAATATTTTCAGAGAGATTTTATCAAATTTTCGTTTCATGCGGAACGGTTATATTAACTATAACTGAGTAACAACTTATAGAACACATTCTAATAGAGAAAGTCATATCTGGGCTTTGTGTACCGAAAATAAGTATCGCAGTTTCAAAGCCGATTCTCAAAGCTGGCAGATATATTTCAAGAATGCTTGCTTGAAACAAGCAAATTAACTTACATTTTTTTTCATAAAAGAGCGAACATTTATAAGTAGTACACCTCTCATGAAAAAGAAAATTTCCATTTTACCTAGTGATAACTGAAAATGGATGAACACTGGCCATCGCATAAACGTCTTTATCATCACGCTTTTTTAATACTTAACGTGAAACTTTTTAAAACTGAATGGAACGAATCAGAAAGCATGCAACCGTTTTTCAAAAAGAAAGAGAATGCATCGCTTTTTATTATTGTTATTATTTCAACAGGGGTGAAAAATGGAAACATTTCCGAGTTCATTACTGACACTGTATTAAGGCAGAATGCTTTTTCTTTTCTTTTAGTGTTTAAAATATTCTAAAACTAATTTCAGCTGAGCGGAAACGAAGCACAACAAACCATTCAAAGCGAGCTCAAAAATTTCTTAAAATCCGAAAAAGACTTCAATTTTTTGAGAGCAGTAAACAAAATGGCACTGCGATAGATTGAACGGAAAAAGAATTTAAACAGCAATGATGATAAAAATTTCATTTCTGTTTCCATTTCTCATCACGGTCTGATTAAGAAGAAGAATGAAATGAGTCCGTTTTCTTGGTGTTGGAAGCAATGCATTGCGTTTTGGTGTAAATTCATCAGTCGATAATATAGTCATAATTTATCAAATGAGCTATGATTGCCCTATTATGTATTATGTCAAATTTCCGTTGTCATTAAATAGTATAAGGCACTGTGCTTTTAAAATGTGATGATTAATTTTACGAAATAAGAAGAAAATCGTTAGTTTGCATTAAACGAATGTGAAAGCATAACTGATTCTAACAGTATATCCAAATCTACAACATCGATAATCCGATACTTCGACATTTATAATCCAATATAATTAAATTAAGGAAATATCTTATGGCAGAGTTTGTCTTTAAATCCTTGCAAAATTAAACATGTGCTCATATTTCGGGACGGTGACTCAGAGGCTCTCAAAACTTTTTCATTTCTGTTCCCAGCCGGAAGGATTTTTGATGTCATTTGGCCATGGAACATGAAAGAGCCCTCTTGCATCCATTGCAGCGTTATTATGATTGAGAAAAGATTAATTAAAGTATCAAAACAGTTTAATTTTACTTTGCTAATTTTATTTCTCCTGAAAAATGTAAAACAATAGCTATTCTAATGGAAATAGAAATACAGCTATCAAAAAAATATTCGCAACTTCTTAAAAGAGTCATTGTATTGTATTACTAGATCCCTTTCTTTTCTATTTAACACCATTATAAGAGTCAGGCTATTTCCTTTCCATTTTCTCATTTCTGTTTTTAACAGCTGTTCTGTAGAAGGGCTTTGTGTTCGTCAGTAAACGTATTTATGAGCTCTCAATAAATAGCTAAGGAAGGAAGACAAAAACAAGGAACACTTCAGGCATCTTTCTTAACCGCAAACATTCATTGCACATGTTTTAGAGCAGCTCATCATTTCATAATTTCAGGGCTAAAAATCCCTCTCTCTCTGATGCACCATCAAACTTTTCAATCCGAAAGGAAATCAAATAAAGAAAGTGGTCAGTAGTCTTTTGTCCCCGTTTCTACAACATGGAAAAAAGTGGGAATATTTATTTGTATCCTCACCAAAGATCCAGGTAATGCACTCAGTATGTTACTAAATGTGAAATAATTTCAATTAATCTAAACAAACTTATTAACAAGTTAAATATTTAAAATCAAAAATATTTTTAAGATACATAACAATAAACTGAATCTTGGGTTAGTTCCAAGTACGTTAGAAAACGTTAAATTCTTTTAACGTTTACAATAAAGATTAAAAGAATGTTTCTGCGTTTTAGACACAGCAAGGAGTCACTATGGTAGCATAATAGTTTCGATGAAACATTAACCTTATGAAGATATTACTCTAGATAGCTTTCACACACTCGATACGCCTACGAACAAATACGTTTTTAATTCATGACTAGACTGGACTGGTAATCCATTCTCCTCTTCGACTTTTTTTGAATCTTGAAAAGTCTTTTTTACGTAGATAAGAATTGATGTATAGACAAAACTCATATCGTTATTTCGCCCAAACCTTAAAAATGAAATCAACACGTTTTCTGAAAACGCCACAATACCATATTTTATAACCACAGTCCGTTGCCCCTGTGCGCGTACTGAAAGGCACGAGATATATTTGCGAAGTTGTTCTCGTCGAATTCTGAGACAATCATAAAAAATCTCGTACTAGAATTGTTTCATGATTACAATTCTTCGTCTATATTCAGTTCGTGTCTCAGAAAATAGCAAACTAGTTAATGCTTCGTTAATACTCTAGAGCACCAATCAAATGTTATCCATTTCAGTCATGAGAAGTTCTCAGTAGCCCCCACCCCCTTTCGACCCCCAATCCCAGATCTATATCCTCTGCTTATAAAAATGTTGGGCTGTTTTCATTTGAGAAAATGGAATGTTCTTCATTCCCGCAATCTTCCGAAAGTGTGTTCCGGGATGAACTTTTTTTCCGCTGATTTCGAGATCAGGCGGAACTCAGTTTCACTTTCGACAAACTTCCTCGCCGCACTTAATATCTCGTCACAGACTTTATTCCGATTTCAGGTCTTGATCCGCTTTTTATTTTTCTCGGTGGCTCGATGGGACGTCTTTGGAGGAGGAGGAAATGCCCAGCAGCATTGCGAGGATTACATGGGATTAAGAAAAAGTAAAAGAACACGAGTAATGGATAACTCCCTAATCCTTTAAAATCTTTCTTCTTTCACTTCTCTCATCGAGGGTTTTTGTTTTATGGTGATTTTTTAAAGGAGTGTAATTTACTTTAAAAAAATTATTTGTGATGGTAATCACCCTATAAGAATATAGTCTCAAAATGAAGTCATTTTAAATTAATTGCAGGGTAAAATGAGAAAATTACGTAAAATCTTGACAGTCCCACATTTTTCTAAAAAAAAACTTCTTTATTTCATCTGAAATTTTTCGTCTGTATTTTTTGGCTATCTTTTAAAATCGCTCAGCCTTTAAGTAGGCAAAATTCAGAAATGAACGTTCGAAATCACAAATTTTTATGAAGAAATAAAAAAAAATGCCTCAAAAAATTTCCTCAAGTCTTCAGGAGATAAAATGATTCGTATTCTATTTTTTCTCATGCGTTTGGCATTATTTCTTATCTTAACATCATATCATCATGATGCATGGTTCATGGAAAAGGGTAATAATTTTTCAGATGTCAGAATACGGAAAAAATCATTTGTTATGGATGATTTTCTTTAAATAGAATACCTAATATCCCTATTTATTCCATAAAATATTAATTTATACAGTATATGTGTAATTGGGGAAAATTGAGGCGCATTTAAGCATTCAAATTTAATAAAGTTACTGAGTAACGAAGTTAAACAAATTTTTGGAATAAGATATTTTCCAGCTCTGAGAATATGTTAGGAATGAAAATATGCTTTCAATAAACTAGGAATGCTAGTTTATTGAAAAAGATTATTTTATAAAGCACTAGCCGTTAAAATTTAATTTGTAAATAATGAAAACAAATCTTCTTTCTGTAAAAAAACTTTGAACTTAACTTAACTCATTTAATTCTTTGAGTTTTCAAAGTATTTCCTGCATATAATCACGAGTGTACAGACTGATAGAATCCTATGTTTACCCCATTTAGTACTCAAAAAAAAAAAAGAGTTTGAATATTAATAAGATGTGATCTTTGTTAGAAAAAAAAATTTTATGCGAATATTCTAATACGTATTCTTCAATACCATCCACATTCAAAAAGTATTTTTTCTCAATACACGCCCCCTCCCCCTTCACGTATATTGATTTTACCTCCGGACTGAATACTGGATCAGTACTGAAAAAAACACTCAGAATATAAAGACTGAGACAATTCCCTTTGCACAAGAGGGAATTCTACATTCTACGTAGGATAAATCTACATACTGTGTGTTTTGCAATTCAAAGCAACTCGATGTTATCTTTCATTAAAAGAGCTGTTTCTGAATTTTCTTCCAAGTTACAGAAAATTAACTATTGATATCTTCAGGGTGACATGACTCGCTGTTCAGTGAGATCGAATGCATCTGAATCAGCGTATGCATAAAGAAATAAATTATGAATGATGTGCAGTGCATATGGATAGTTTATAGATGATTTGACCAAAAGAAGAATTGGAATATCAGCCCTCTCTAAATACAATCATACAGAGTTTTAAAAAATCAACAAAAATAATAAATAAATAATGAGATTTTTAAGGAATGTTAAAATTAGAGACATTTCTGTGAATATTAAAAGAATGTTAAAATGTTCTTGAGAATAAATGAAAGCGTATATTCAATTTTTACTCTCTGATTCGTGGAGAAAGAGAGAATTGTATTCTGTAAAAGAAATAATCAAGGTGCAGATGTTTAAAATTAGAGACTAGATAAGAATTTTCACTCTTAGAAACGTTGTTATAATCATAAATATTGTATTCAATTATCACTCTATCATTGCTACATTTAATTATGTTTTAAGATCTTTAATATTTTAGGCACATCAAAAAACAAATGCATGCAAGTTAATAATAGTTATAGGTAGCAAGTATTTGCATCATACTTATTCTGAACAGAATGAAAATAATACATATTTTATT
>JAOUZG010047904.1:834789-858095 GCA_026289955.1 Argiope argentata
GTGTGTTTTTTAACTCAGCAATTATTTATATCATTCAGTTGTAGACTCGTAAAATGTGAAACAAAATATTACGCATCAATATCTCTTCCCATTTTAACTAATGACTTACAAAGAGAGGGCTCGGGCTTGAAATCTCAGATCAGCATGAGATTTAGTTCATTGATTGTATACATTTAGAATGTTCATTCATGAAAATACTAAAACGCAATGGAAAGCCAATTTCGGGAAATTTACTCAAACTTTTGGTTAATCCTATATACTGTTAACTTCACTTCTGTCCGGATGCCCCCTATGGCGTGGTTGTCCAGGTAACCGACTCACATGTGACAGATCAGAGGTTTGAACTTGGGTGGTAGTTTTTTTCTTTTTTTTAATGATTCTTATTCAATTTAAAATTGACAAGTACTTTTAATTAATATGTTTTTAGTTTTTTAATGAAAAAATAAGCATTTATTATCGAAATAATAAAAATAATCAAAATGTGAAAAGTTACAAATACAGATGGATTTTTAAATAATAATTTTAATTCAATTAACGATATACATATAGTTTAATTTATATGCTACTTATTTTATGCAAGAATAAATGATTAATATTTTAATACTTAAATTGCAATTTTATATTTGAAAAAATAGTATTAAAAGCATAAAGGGTGATCATTATTAATTATAAATACTTACATTATAAAAAAAATTATTCAATATTTCTAAAATATTAACCTATACACATGTTTCGATTACATACAAGAATCCGAATGGCAGCTGTAGTAAAAACATTGGATTCAAAACATATTTCGACATCTTGAACAACTGATAAATGTTAAAGAGAGGTTTCTCTCTTTCTCTCTACCTTATACTTCTCTTTCATCAGAAAGTTGGGCAGCGTGCCATGGATACCATTTTAACATTAAAAATTGATGATGACAATTGATGGCATACAATCTGATTGAATTTTTATTCCATAACTAGCCGCCTTTGGCGACCAGTCGGTTCGCCAGTATTAATGCTCGCTAATATTTTATGTAGCTGTGTCTCATAACAGGTTTTTCATTAAAATATTTTTAAACCAAAAAAATTTTGATAATCATTTATTATTTTCTTCAGATGATCTGTTCACTGTACTACTCACCTTTCTCTTTCTATCGGAGCAATGATTGTCCCGGAATTGATATTTTACTCACATGGTGGAGGGAAAGGTCTAAACTTCTACGTTTTTATAGAGTAATGAGATTCAAATTTCCGTAAATGTAAACACACTAAACAAATGAAGACACGACTGGTTTTCAAGAGATGCGAAAGTTTAAAAACAGCTTGGAAAATGCCTCGCACAGACGAAATAATGCTGACACACACACCCTTCTTTTCTTTTCTATCCTTTTTTCCTTCACTACTTTTCTTTTTATAAACCCTTTTTTCACTTTGTTATTCTTTTTTTTTCTTCCCCGCTCAGACTTTATTTTGAGCAGGCATGATTAAATATTCATACCGACTAATAATAAAAGCAACTATTTTCTTTCTTTTTTAAACATCCCGTTATCTATGAATGAAAACCAACTGACTTCGCGCATTTCTTTCTAAGCAAATCATAATTTATTATTTCCTGCTATCTCAGTTGGTGTGGGGGAAGGAAATGAAGATTTTTGGCGGGAAAGTAAGAAAAGTGTCATTTTAACTATTTTCCACGCAGTTTTTTAATTTTTCTCTTCATAAGAACCATTCTCGTGCCTTAAAAATATTTTTTAAAAATTAGCCGAATCGGTCAAGCCGTTCTCCAGTTTTGCGCTTAGCAACGCATTTCGAGTTGCATTTTTATTAATATAGATATCGGGAATTTAATTATTGATCGTGTTCGATTAAATAGGAAGAAATTTGTATACACTTTGAACCATCTGCCTACGCATTCAGTAAACTAACACTTTTTCTTTACTATTTCTTTTGATTTCTGCAATTGAAACGTTTGTTTACATATTTAACAAATATCAGCTGTTGCCTTCAATTTTTGATATAAATGCAGTATCTTTCAGTTTGAATTAATAATTTATGAATCCAAGAATTTGTAAATTGATTGTTGAAAATGATGCTGGGAAGTTGAATTATCAGTAGCCATTAATTTTACATTTTTGATTACTTTTCCTTTAAGCATTAAATTATAATTCAAATATTCAAAGAATAAGCATTTATCCTTGCATAAAAATAAATAACATATTAATAAAAATTACCTGTAAATAGTTAATTAAATTTAAATAATTTAATTTTTTTAAATGCGTCTGTATTTATAATTTTTCTTTTAAAATTTTAATTTTGCTATGCATTTTGATAATAAATGTTTATTTTTGGATAAACAAAAACACGTTAATCATTCCCTTATGTAAGAGCAAAACACCTTTTTTGGATAAAGAAATAATAACAGAAAACATATTTTGGCTAAAAAAATTACAAATATATTAATTAAAAGTATTTGTAAATTTAAAATTGAATAAGAATTATTAAAAAAATTACCAGACAGGTTCGAACCTCTGATCTACCGCCTGCGAGTCGGTTACCCAGACAACCACACCATTGGGACCACCCGGAGGAAAGTTAGGTTATCAGTATATAAGCTTTACCAAAAGTTTGAGGGCCATTTTCTTGAAATTGGCTTTCCATTGCGTTTTAATATTTTAATGAATGAACATTGTAAAAGTATACTATCATTACACTAAACCTTACCTCAATCTGAGATTTCAACCCCGTGCCCAAATCTTGTAAAATGCTAACTGAAACAAATCTGAAGACTTGTTGAGTCTTTTCTTTCTCTTTACCCTACGCCTCAGGCGTCCGGGCCTTACGGCTGTTTCTCATTAATGTTTGACAAACTGAAATTCAGCCTCCACCCTCGCATCTTCTTCTTCTTATATCATTCCTTTATGAAAAAGTTTTGGAGAAACAATGAGTTAATTGAAAGGAAAATGTGAATAGAACAATTGATTCAAAACCATTTATGTATCATTTCTGCTTTCTTGTGAGCGAAGAAGAAAGTGTTGTTACTGTCAAAAAATCCGAAAGCGATACTTCGAGAAATCTCCAAGCTTTACACTTCCCCGAGATTGAAAAGCACGTTTTTATTGTTATTTTTGTCGACTGCCAGTCCATCCATTTGTCTCTTACAAAGATAACTCATAAGAGTTTCGAGCTAAGTGGATGAAATTTGAAATACGATCTTTATTCCAAATTTGCAGACTTCTAAAAGATTTTGAGAAAAATCTGTTCAGAAGAAGTCTGCCTGCCGAGCCTTTCTAATTTAAATGTATGCAGTTTCAAAACGAAGTTAGCTATATGGATAAAATTCGGTGGGCAGAATGAGCATCTATAGTGTGGGCAGCTTTCAAAATGTGAGCCTAATTTAACAACGGGTTGACCGTCTGTACTTTCAAAAGCATAAAAATGCAGTGACTCCAAAATGTATCAAATTTGATCCTTGATTTCTTTAGTAAAATTGTTCTCTGATTTCAATAAATTGATGGCAACGCGTCTATAACCCCATCCGGTTTGTGGGTGCTTTGTAAAAATGCTTTTACGAAATTTCAATATTTCTTAACTTTAGTTCGCCAATAGCATTTGTATAAATTTATGAATATTTTATAGGCTTTCTTAATTTACATTGATTAAATATGGTTTCTTGTACTATATTTACTTACTTTCAACTTTATTTTTCTTTTCAGTTCCTCCTAACATTAATCTAAACATATAAATATACAAAGAGAATATCCTACACATATCATTTCAAATAAAACTTCATGCGTTGCACAGATTTCTCCATTTTTTAGTTTAGAATATATTCCATCCATAAATCATGCGTTGTGGGTAGAAAATCAAAATCTCTTAAAATTTGCATACGTATAATCTATAGTGTATTATTTTTTCAGCTCAGAAGGAATAAAATACTTCTATAAGCATTATTCATGCTTTGGGCGCCATTTCTGACTAAATCTTTCTAAAGGGAAATGGATGGGGCAAGGAGAAGTATTCAAAGACCGAAGCTTTCAATTCCCTGACGTTGAGAGCAAGTAGAAAAAAAATCGAACCACAAATTCGGCTTTCTTTTCCTTTTTAGAATGTTTTCACTGCTTTCCGATGTTTCCGTAGACTTCAGTATTTGCCACTTTTTCGTACGAGTCCTCGAGTCAATCGTTGACTTGAGACGAAAAGTACTTGCGTAGGATGGTTTATTTGTTGTGATAAGATAAACGAAAGAATTTGTGAGCCACTTGAATAACATCTTGGCGTTTTCAATTATGCAAAGGAAATAAGAGATCTTTATCACTGAAATCATGGATAAAGGAAATGCCTATCAATCCAAGTAAAGAGGGTTAACGAGTGAGAATTTTCTTTTTCTTTTCACTATTTGTTCCTCAAAAAATCAAGTTATGCATATTAAAATTCTTTTGAATCGGAAATCTCAACCAAATTTAATTTTAATTGGTATAGAATAGCACGTTTTCTTCTTGCCATGATCTGTAAAGCGATACACACATTATCTTCAGACTGTGGGGACACGAAACTTGGCAGAATCAGGGATTGAAATAGGATTCCTCCCATTTCAATCCCTGAGAAATGATTGAATTGAATTGAAACATTGAAGCAATCTATTGTTGAACTCAACCGTTTTTGGAACAATGTATTCGTGTCGTAGCGATTAATAGCATTTATGGAAGAGATGCAGCAAAGAAAGATAAATCTTGATTTCACGGGATCATTGAAGAGCCTTAAATTGAATGTGGAGCAGTTGCTCGTTAACATGTTGGCTATTTAGTACTTGACAGTCATTTTAAATCAAGGTCGGATGACGAGCATGGAATTAAGATGAGTTTAGTATTCAACATGGGATACGGAGAGTAGCAAATCCAAAAATGACATATCTCATAATCATAATGGTCTTTACATGTCATTAATTAACACCCTCTCATCCATAAGCTTTATTTTTTTCAGTAAGATTATATTCCCTAAGTTATCCATACGTTATCCTTAAGTTATCCATAAGATAACTTATGTATCACTTATTCTCATCCAACAGATTTATTTTTCTAAAAGTGGTGAAAATTTGACTTATTTTAAACTGGAATTACAAACATTTATTGAAATTAAATAGATGCTAATCGAGAAATCAAATATAAATAACAGAAAATAATTTCAAAACAATATTGGCACAGTAGTCTAAAAGTTTCTGCTCCTATAACGTCAAGCAGAAAATATTCTTTTTAGGCATAAACATTGCAGTCTCGTCAATACATTGATTTTTCTTTCTTTTATTATTTCTTATCTTTTACTATTGTGTCTTATATTTTATTTCTTATCTTTTATTATTGAGTTCTTTTATTAATATAATGCTCCGCTTTACATCAACCGATCGGGCATTTATTCTAAATGCCTCTAAAATGTCTTCGTTACAAGTGGGTGATTTCAAGGACAGCCTGTTTTCGAGGGAAATAGCTGAAAAGATTGTGAAAAATAATGAAAGCGAGAGCAAACAAGCAAAAAAAAAAAAAAAAAAGGCCCAGATAAACAATTCGGAAAGAAATTTCCATCTTAAGTTCGAATTTGCTGGAATGAAAACCTTTCACTCTGACTCTCCACAAAAGAAGAAGTTACAAAACTTGTAACTTACAGTCTCCATTCATCTATTAAATTCCTTTAAAAAAAATTGACTGTAATTCAAAGGATACCAATCCCCTAAAACATGATATAAATAGAGTTATGCCTAGCTGTACCGACAGGTTAAGAGTATTTTCCTGAAATAAATAGATGGATTTTTGTTTTATAAAGTGGTAGAGCATTGGAGGTATATATTTTGAATTTTTGTAATAATACCATTACAAGAACATTTCTGTACTTAATCAATTATTTATTACTACTTTCGCAAAATGCAGCATCCAAAGAGGAAGAACTATGCAAAGAAATGATTTAAAAAACATCATGCTAGGGAGTCCAATGAAATGCATATTTCAAGATCTCCAATTCTAAAATAAATTTTTTGTTGTCAGTTTGTAAACATCTAAACACCAAATGAACTTGTATAGAGTTTATAAGAATTAAATCTGACATTTGATATTGAGAATTTTCATAAATTTGTGGATTTCATAAAATTTGATCAAAACGGTTTAAGGGACATCCGTCACACATTTAAATGTACACAAAAACGCATAGAACTAGATGAATGAAAATATTCATACGCATATATATTTAAAATGTATTAAATCTGTAAAAAATTTTAACTTTTCTACCAAGAAGTCACAAAACTAATGTATATGTATTTGCGAGTTTTCAAAAGTGGCAGCTCGATAGCGCAATGATTTGGTAATATTTTGTATTTTGTTTTGCAAACGATATCATATAAAGTTTGGACCCATGCAGTGGTGGGAGGGCGTGTAGATATTCTGTTTTCTTCATTGCTCCATATCATGTTAGCAAAGCGCAAAAATGGATGGAGAACTCTTATTTTCTTTCCGGTTAGTCATAGCTGTGTGCAGTTACATTGTAGAAAAAAAGACAGAAAGAAAATCGTATTTTAGAATACCAATATTTATTATTATTATCATTCTATCATCTATCATTCTTTCACAATTCTTTGCGAACTTCGAAAGATGGCTGTTTTATTGGTACATTCGACAGCCAAGGTCATTTCCCCTTTTTTCAAACTGTATGCAGATCTTTATTTTTTTCTTCTTTCAGCTGCTGACTGAAGTTCGCGTTGCCATTAGACGAGGCAAAAATTCCACATTGAATGTTTCGAAAATCTTTCATTTTTTTCTACAACTTAACAGTATTACTCACATATTTATAAAATAAACTTTAAAACCATTTCTCATTTGTAGAATCTAATTTTGTTTACATAGAGTTTTTTCAGAGTTTGCCTCCATCTATTTAACCTCATTGTTTTAGATTATTTATTATGAAATTGAAAAAACTTTTCTATTTCATAAACGAATTGAATATCTTCTACTAGAAACAGAACTTCATAAAAAGGACAGCCGATGCTCTTCTCAAGTATCCATATTTTATCATAAGTTATGCAAACGTTTGGACATACTTATACCAATACGTCATTTAGGCTACAACTCCTGCCACAAATTTGAGTATTAAAAAAATTTAGAAATATGTACATATGGATTAGATAACGTGAGAGATCACCATTTTATCGGAATTCTTTAGTTCGAATATGGTTGTTTAGCAGATTCTAAAAATGCTAGTATGGGTTAAAACCAAACAATATCAAGCGTTAAAAAACGAATAATAAAATAATGTTCGCTGTTAAATGTGTGTGTGTGTTTTTTACAATTTTCCGACATAGATTATACATTTGCCAAAGTATTCTTGGACTCTTTCCAATCTGACCTATGCCCGCGAGGTGATTGATAGCATTAACATGCATGGAACATCTGCCGGTATCCCTGCATAGGGGTAGCGAGTCTTCCTCATGATCTGCGAGTTCCGGGTTCAAGTGCCGGTTCGGACATGGTGGTTGTTCTGTGTGCTATCTGTGGGATGAGAGGATCTGCCCCCATGTACAAAGATGATGTGGAAACAAATGTGACACATGTAGAAGCTAAGTCATACACTTGGCACTGATGAACACACAAAAGACGTTCATTCGTTCTAAATTGCTGACGGATAACTTGTAAAGTGCCATAAGTCACAACAACACATGAAAGACCTTTCAAGTGAGCCGGGCCCTTTTAAGCATTGACTATAAATATTTTTGAACCCCAAGGTCGAATGTTTCCCAAACAAATATAACAATCGCCCCTTTTAAGAGAAATTTTAAACTCTATGTTCAGTCACAACATCTGATTTTTACTTGAAACAGGACGAAAAGAGAAACATGAAAAGTAATTTTCTAATTTTAGTAAGATTTGTTTTCCTATTCTCGACATAGCGGTTTTCCAAAATGATCATTTTATGCTTATTAAAAATTGGAAATAAACTTACATCCATTAGAAATGAAGTATTTGGCAAGCTATAAAAACGTGTAATTAATTTAAGTCATTAAAACCATCGCTTATAAAGAATATCTAGTGGTTTAACGCTAATCTATGTGATATCGTCTTTTAACAAATTGTTTAATGGGAGGTTGACTGTGAAAATTTTAAAAATAAGTAAATCTATAGTTATGAATTCAAAAACCTGTCATTTCTTCGCATATCCACCATTCTAAAACCCAAGCGTATCAAACCTCGTCTTTGAGCTGCTTCTGCACATACAGATAACAATGTAGGATTAGAGGAAGGGCTGTATCGTCAAATGTGTTGATGTAATTGTCAATGGCAACAACTTTCCAGAATCAAAAGAATTAGTCCAGGCCGGAGACGCATATCTTATGATATGTAACAATACCGATATCTCAAATGGTACCGACTCTCACATGCCACGTGAAGACGCGATTTTGCATAATTACGCCTATTTACAGCATTTGCTTTAATGTCCACAGTTTTTTAAAATTATTTTCACCGCATATTACCTAATGCATGAAAATTCGAAATTCTGAACTATATTGAAGTTTGTTTTTTTAATATTGAATTATATTCAATAAGAATTTATTGATCTTATATATATGTTTTCGAGGCATGTTCGAAATAGAATATTTACATTTTATCGATAGCATAATTGCGGAATTTCTTGTGCCAGTAAGTGAAATTTAAAGTTTTCGATGATAATATAAGAAATAAGTTCCACCACTGAACTCAATTAAACCACTATTCCTTACATTTAGTGAAGGGAATCGTATTACTGTTTTTTTTTACTGTACACATTAAAAAATATATTTAAAACGAAATAATTATCCAGTATTCTGGAACTACAAGAATGGAGAGGGTTCTCGAAAATAAATGTTATCATCAATTGCAATTCTTCCTTTTCAAAGATATTTAATCACCGATTTTACAAAGATAAGCGACCTGCCTTGGAACAGACCAGAAATAGTTATCAACATATTCTCTTGCTGCTGATTTCGTCAATGATCTCACGTTCCATAATACTTCATTCAACAAAAAAGAGTCCTCTTGCAACCCAATAAAGAGCATCTCCATTAACCTGCTAATAGACTCGCTCATTATTTGCTTCTACAGACAATCCTTCCCGGCCCTTACTTTATTTGAAACAGAAGTAAAATTTTCTATCGATGAGTGAGAGGGGTGGAACAAGAGCCAGTTCTTCGTTCCCTATTCCTTTCTTCTCAATCTCAACAGGAATGAGCATGGGGAAGCCCTTCCCTCCTAAACGCCCTCGGGAGTTTCATTACGGCAGCCATTAGCTGAGATTTGAAGCTGAATGCAATTTTCAAGGAAATAATGGTTAATGTATCATGTACTCGTCCTGCTTTGTCGTCTGAAGTAGAATTTCCCTCTCGTCTTGCAAGAAAATTTTGAAGGAACCGATTAGAAGAAGTGCAAAACTCATACAAGTATTTTATACTGTTATTCGTTTTTGAGACTGATTAACGATTTTTCCCCAAATATTAGAATCTCACCGTTCAACAAGTCATCTCCTACATATTTAATTTATTTTCGATATTACAATTCTTGAACTAAAACTGAGCTTCCAATAGAGATCGCAGAGCTTTTATAGTTTGACAATTACGAAATCCTACTTTTTAGGCTTGCCATCTCTTAAAATAAAGTCGCAAAAACTCGACTGTTAGAAATGCAAAAGTTGCAAAATTTATTTTAATAATAAAAATACTTGACATATCGCTTAAAAATATAACGAATAAAAATTGAATAAATGCTTTAGTTTATTTGAAACTAGGATGGAGAATAATTTCATTTAGTTCAGGAGCGAAGCCCACTTGGGCTAGATTTGGAATATTTTGGAATGAGATATGTGATCACAAACAGGATAAGGGACCGAGGACAAGGTTTACTCTGGTACCTATTCTCAGAGTAAAAATCGATGAAAGTTACAGAATTTTAACAGTACTGTGGAATCGGCATGCTTTAAGGAACCACCAGGTAACGAGACATTTCATTTATCTGGCTGCGGCAGAGCGAGTGATAGGACGTAAAACGCATTCTGTGTCATGGTTTGTGGGTTAGTTATCCAAATAGAGTCTTTGCTAGGATTCTGTGCAGTGAAAATATTGCAATTACGTCTTTGTCCTTCTCTTGCAATAAAAATTATCTTAGTCCGTCTTTTTCAGAAAAGCTACAGAGACATTAATTCAAAATCTGCACATGTAAGGCATTAACATGTGTGTCCCAGAAATAATTCTTTTTGCTCTCGAGTAGCTACAGTCAAATAGAAACAATTTTTTAATCGAACGTTTCAGATTGCGTCAATGACGATATTTATCGCTACATTTTATTTAGCCCCTTGAAAATGTTATTTGAGAGACTCTGCAGATGGTCCGTCATATCCTTTAAAGGTTACATTCAGTTAGATGAAAAAAGACCTAAAAGAAATCAAGAAATGGTTATCAAATATAAATATTAATTAAATTGAATTAAACATGCTTAAGTAGCTAAACGTATGGTTTACTTATTTGAAATTGTTGCTTATATCTTCCAAAAGCATTTATTATCTTTTAATTATCTTAAAATGTAAAAGAATGGCCTTCTTAATGATGTCTCTTGTTTTCGCATATTTTTTTCTTCATGTTAACTTCTTTAAACTTTAATTTGACACACAAACTATAAAAATGTTTTTAATTTTACGCGGAACTTCAAATTCATTCAATAAATATTCGTTTGCGTAATTTAGCTAACACTTAACTAAAATTAAAAAATGCCATATTTCTGGCAATAACTTTGGATTCGAAACCTGATTTCACCTTAGAACCACCGGTTAAACGGTTTTGGCGCACGTTCATTCTATTATTACCGATGGCCTGCCGCTAATATGGTGCGGAGGGTTAGAGACGTTGTGCCACCACAGTTGCTATCTTCATCATGCGAATGCGATTCAAAATGTCGAGGTCCGTAAAAGAGCCCGAGTCATTTAAAGGCGGATTTTAACAAAACTAAACTAAACAGAAAAAGGGTTTTCACATCCGCTTTTATTTCCCACTATGCATACCTTTCAAGTTTCACAAGCTGTAATTTGAGTTGACTGACATTAAATTTAAGGGCTTCAGTCTTTTGGTAATCCTTTTTGGTTTTAATCCTCTCATTCCATGTTAATTTAACTTCTTCCAAAGTCAAAAATCATGGGAACCAACTGCCCGCCAAAGGTGGCTAGTTCCATTCATTTCCCAGTAATCATTTTCTATTGACACCCGTGCTTCTGGAACTCAGATTTTGAGTTTTTTCTATTGATACACACACAATGAAGTTCAGTATATTCATTATATTATTTGTAACTCTAATGAATTTACTAAAATGTACATTCAGAAATTAAGAGAGTATTCAAAGAGAGTTTATTTTAAATGAATTAAAGAGAAGTGCAATTTGCTGTGTTAAGTTACATTAGTCTGTACTTTTCCATTTGGCCAATGACTTTTACTAGGAAGCGGAATCAACACGTAAGAAAAGCTTTCAGAAATAGTTGAGCCTTATAATAAGAAAATCATTACCTTATTACAAAAGGAAAATCCTTCTTTGTAAAATTGGTTAACATACAAAAGTAAAATCCAAAGGATATTAATATAAACATTTTAAAAATACAGCAGATTATTAGAGAACCATTCCAAAAAATTTCAAATATTGAATTTATCGGGGAAATGGGGCGAAGATACTAACGCCTGATATTCTCGACCGTAAAACAAGAAGATCTAAATATTATCTGCGTATATCATCATTTTTAAAAATATATTTCGAGTATTTCTTTTCTGTTTCTTTCTCTTATTGATTTCATCATTCTAAAAATGATATATTGGTGTCAAAATTGAAGTCTACACTCGGATTTCATTCGTACTGCGATGACTCACAATCAGCAATTTCTCTCCATAAATTTATGCTCTCGAATGCAAACTTCGCCTTATATTCTCCATAAAAGGAGCTTGGGTGGTATATTCCTGTAGAGATGGTCACAATACTGATCTCTGCCTACAAACCCGGTTTTATGAGGCACATTATGGCTTATTCTTCAACCTCAAGTTTTTCGCTTTGTCCCAAAGAAATTCCTTTCCACATCAGAAGGCAGATACGCCATCCATTCAGCTCAACAGAGAATTTCGCAAAGGACTTGAAAGGGAACTGGATGGATCGTTTTCCTAAGAAAATGTGTTTCTATTACATTGCTTCCGCTTTACAGGGGTTTTGTTCCAAAAACTGTTGATGTTAAATATACTACCTTGGTTTCGTCTATATATTCTAAATCAGTGGCATTTGAATAATTTTTTTGCCTCCAGTAATTTGATAACAGGTGGTTACTCTGCTAAAAAAGCTTGCATATTTACTGTACAATCTTAATCTAAGTATTATTTACGGCTATATAAGAAAGCTGTGATTAGTGACTTCTCTTTTTTTCTTTTCGTGGATATAGTAAATATACATAATAATCATATGCTTTTAAAATATTCTAAATGTGTTTTTTTTTTTGCTTGATACTGCTTTTTTTAAATGATTCTCCACATTTGCTTTATTTTAGGAGCTCTGACATTTAAATGTTATATAATTTAATATATAAAAATAAGTTTGTATGTTCATATTTTATGAGCTACTTTACCTTTTGTGCTATTGCAATAAAACTTGGACTTGCTTGAGGGTTATTGTATAGTACAATTATTATCATTTATTTTGAAAACAATAAAATTTGCAAACAAATCGTTTCATACGTTTTTGCTATTCGGAGTTAGTTGTACGTGCTTCAAACGGAATAAAATTACTATCATTGATGTCAATCAATGTGAGTGTTATGGAATCGAAAACATACAGCGCAACTTTTTTTCTTTTCGTTAAGGAATATACCTCAAGGTATTGTTATTCAGAGTGCCCAATATTTTAACTCCTGCGAACCGCATATATTATTCAGTTTATCTCTCGCATACTAAATAGTATTATTATTATCGATGCCGATGAAGGTAAGTTACATATAATGGAAATTTTCCAGTGCAAACAGAAAGTGTTCTATTTATTCTTTGAATCAATGAACGATATTTTCGTTTTACAAGCGTATATCGCGTTGACTGCTTAGTCAAAAAATGTGCCTCACAAACGTAGCTCCAGCAGCGCAGCACCTAGAAATAAGCGAATTCGAATTTTCAAAAAAACGAGGAGCCACAAGTGAGCAATGATGGATATCGTGTACCTTCATTTCACGATTCAAAATCACGTACGTCATAATCTCAAGATCAACATGCGACAAGAATCTAAAGACCATGTTTATGTTCTACCCAATCATGAGCATCAGAATCAGAAAACAAACATTCGACAAGAATTGGGACAATTCTTCTTATTATTATTCTTATTAAAAGTCGAATGGAAAAGATGTATTACTTCCCCGCAGTTCCCCATTCGATTTGCATTCTCTCTGACCATTAACAAGGCACAAGGTCAATCATTTCTAGTGGGTGGGTTGAACATAAAAAAATTCGTGTTTTAGACACAATCAATTGTATGTTGGATTCTCATGAGTTAGATAGCAAAGAAATTTATTTATTTTTGCTGAAGTTGGAAAAAAACAGTACTGTCCGTCTTGAAGCACTTGAATAATAAAGTTAATCAAATAGAATAAGTATTATCAAGTAGGAAAAATATATTCCTCCGTTATGTATCATTCGATTTCACTGCCGACAAGAAAACAAACATCATTCTTTCTATCATTCCAACTAAACCAGATAGTTTTTTCAGATTTCAAATGATATTCTTAGAATTTCTTCTTCTACGGCAGCAACGTTCCGGGTTTAATATAATAAAACTTTGAAAATACAATATTTATATTCGGAACTTTGATGATGGCAATAATTAGCAGGGAAAAGTGCTTAAAATTTTGATATTACAAAGATACAAAGAAGCAAAAACACTGACATTAAAAAATTCCTAAGATAAAAAAAATGTCAATTGTCGTATTTTTTTATCCATCCTGATGTTTTAATTTTCTATAATGTTCAATAAAACATTCAAAACCCCTATATTAATATACGGAGCCCTTATAATATCATTATAAAATAAATAGCGAGAAAATGCCTGAATTCTAGAAAATGAAGGTAAAAAATAAAAAAGTGAAAAATTATGTAATTAAAAATGCTAAGCTAAAAAAAGTGGGGGTTGGTATATTTAAAAAAAATAATATGATGAAGTCTGTGCAATAATGCAACTTATATAAAAATGAAACAATAGCTAACAACTTTCTCAAATGTAGTAAAAATTGGATTGCATGGACCTGTAAAATAATAAAAAGATGCGTGATATATCAATTGGGATTATAAAAAATTTAAAAGTAATTAAATATTATAAACGGAATACGGCAAAACAATAATTTCAACAATTTTAAAATTGTCTGTTTAATTTTTTAAAGCTGGGAAGGGATTAGAAGCTCTTTATTTTCCACCATAAAAGCAAATGTAAAATATCTGCGGAAAGCAATCTCATTTGTGTTCATTAGCAAAGCACTCGAATGAAAAATGTAACTAAAAATTAGCAGATTATCGTTCGATTAAAAAAAGAGTCGTCACAAATGGTATTTAGACTTACTTTAAAACTAAAATGAAAATTTTAAATGACCCAAAATACAGTTTTTCAGGTTTCTGTTCTGAAGCTACGATGAGACCGCTTGAAATGTTTTTCCACCTGGGAACAGTTTATTCGTATCTTAAGCAATTTATTCATTTCATTCATTTCCGGTGATTCATTTATTCATTTCATTCATTCGTCTTATCATACTCGAATTTAGTGTCCATTTTTAAAAATGGTAAATTTTTTCGTCATACTGGATGTAATTTTTTTATTTATTATAAATATTATTTTAATACCGGAGATTTTTCCTTGCTAATCAAGAGATAGGAGAAAAAAGGCAAAAGTAAGTTAATTGACTAAGATCTCATTTCTCCTTCTTGTTTTTTTTTCTTTCAGTTTTGTCGCATTTTATAGAATTCATTTCCTTTTTATATATAATTTATTGTACCGAATTCAAGTTGATACCTTTTACAATGAACATTCACTTTTTGTTTAAATGTATAGTTTATACAGAATTTTGAATTTTTTATTCGTAGGATCTAGAATTTAAAATTCATTTTGTCAATTATTACGTCTGCATCAACAAAGATCTTTCCCTTATTGTAATTCCAATACCTGATTATAATGAAATAAATTTTATATAAAAAAAACAAACGTTCTTCTAAAGCAATAGTAAATTAACGAAAGAAAACTGTAGGACTGAGAAAGAACTTTCGGAAACCACCTGGCTCCTCGAATGTTTAACAGATATTCGATTATGCTTCTATGTATATTCTACCCTTAAGTGTATGTCGACAGAAACGAATTTGGTGTATTATACCGAAAATGACTGCGAATTTTTGTTTGAGTTCTTCATTTTATTCAAATACTTATTGTATTTGTTAAGGAATTTTAAAATAAATTTATTGAAATTATAAAAGAATTTGATAAAAATATAGTTACATAAAAAGACATGAATAAATACAAAGAAAAGGAAATGAAGGGAAATAAAACTGACTGAGTGGCAATGCGCACGGCAGCTCGAAGGGTGAATAATACCGCCTGTAAAAAATCAAAATTAAACTATTGCCGTTTTTCTTGATCGAACAATAACTTATCTAATAGGTGAACTAGGTGAAGATTGCAGCCACTTTGAAATAACTTGAAGACACGGGTTGTCTTTTGTGAGGTTTATTGGTAATGTACGTTACAGCATATGATGGCGAGAGACTCCGCGATTTTAGAGAAGCTGAAGGAGAAAAAAAACATTTGGTATTACAGTCACAGTTAAATTTATGTTTAAGTAAAAATAATAATAAAAGGCACGTGATATTTACATTATTGGCAGCTGGCTCCGCCCTAGAAGATGACGGGGCTTGCTTTGGTTCTTAACATACTGCCCCCGGATGAACGAGGGGGTTCATCAAATTTTCCAAGAACTTACGCTTGTATTTCGTAAACTGTAAATTTAACTTCAAAAAAGTTACCTGGTAATTATAAAAAAATATTAAACGGCAATTAAATTCAAGAATAAATTTGATAGGGAACATGCTGCAAGAAAAATATGATAAATAACATAATGTAAGAAATATGAAAAGGATCATTTCAAGTAACCGAATAACAATTACTAATAACAAATGTACATTACAAATAACAGTTAATATTAACAATTACACATTTCAGATAGCACTTACTAATAGCAAAAGAAAACATTTTAAATAATAAAATATTTACATCAAACAATATTCAATAATGTTACCAGCCAAATAACCAATATTAAAGAAATTAAATATACGATACATATGAAATTATTATTCAAGAAATTAAATATATATACATATAATAAGATTATTATTACAATTTTACTTCTCAGTCCTGCATTTCTAAATTATACAACAACTGTACGGGGCGTTTAATAATGGATGACTCAGTTTTAATTTTGCAAGCCCTCACCTTGCCATCTCTTCCGGGAAATAATTCAAGAATTTTTCCTAATTTCCAGAAATTACGAGGTAGATGATCATCTTTAATCAGGACTACATCGTTAACTTTAAAAAGCAAAATGTTTTTAGCAAAACTTGAATGGGCTGATCTCAAATTCAACAAATACTCATTTTTCAACCTTGAACAAAATGATCTCATCAATTTTTCTCGGTAATTAAATGCTTTTATCAAGCATTTCCTGGAAGAAAGATTTGAATTAAAGTGAAGTCTTACAGAAGGCAAGGAGGTAACTCTCTTCCCTAAAAGAAAATGTGCTGGAGTCAAAGCAGTTGGGTCTTCAGTGTCACTACCAACATATGTGATTGGCCGAGAGTTAATCATGCCTTCAATCTCAGTAAGGACAGTTAGTAATTGTTCAAGCGTGAGACAGGATTTTCCAAGCGTTTTTCGCAGAGCAATTTTCACAGTACGTACCATTCGTTCGTAAAAACCACCCCATCTGGCGGTTCTTTCAACAATATATTTCCATTTAATTCCGTTTGCAGAGTAAAAGTTTTTTACATCTGCGTGGTTAACATTCCAAATGAGTTTTATTTCTAATTCTGCACGTTTAAATGTACGAGTATTATCAGAGACGACCACAGAGCACAAGCCACGTCGAGAAATGAAACGTCGGAAAGCTAGAAGAAATGTATCTGTAGCCAAATCGCCAACCAATTCTAGATGAACACTTCTTGTTACTGCACAAGTTATGAACAAGATATATTGCTTGTTAGTACTATCCTTCACGTATAGAGGACCAGCAAAATCAACTCCGATTATGGTAAATGGAGCTGACTGCTCTACTCGGATGTCTGGAAGGGGCGCGATCACGTGTCTTCCGGGAGAAGAGTTGAATCGTTTACATACTATGCTCTTTCCAAGAAGAGATTTAATGGCTTGTCTGGTCTTTGGGATCCTGAACTTTTCTCTGATTTGTACCAACGTATGGGATACTCCAGAATGAAAAACTCTTTTATGAGATTCCCAGATTAATAATTCTGTCAATTTAGCCTTGGGAGGGAGTATAATAGGATGAATTTCATAGGTCGATAAATGGGTTGTTTTTCCTAGTCTTCCAGTGATTCGAAGAACACCAAAGTTATCAAGAAAAGGGTTTAAACATAATAATCTAGAGTCTCTTGGTAGAAGTTTTTTTTTCTAAGCACGAAATTTCGCTAGCGAAGAATTCGTTCTGCATGATTCTCACCCAAAACATTTCTGCATTGGAAAGTTCTTCTGAAGTAAGAGGGCCATTTTCAACGTTTTTCCTTTTAAGGGTATTTACAAAATGCAATATCCAAGAAGTCACTTTTAACAATTTAAGCAAACTGCTAAATTTTTAGGGATCTATTTTTTTTTCTTGAACAATAGCTGTGTTGACTATAATGCTGGATTTAAATCCGGATGCAATTTCTGGCTTCATAGATTCCTGTAAAAATCCTTTTGCCTTGGGCCAAAGATTTTTCGCTTCTCTCAACCATTCAGGACCATGCCACCAACTTTCAGAAGTGATTAAATTCTTGCTAGTAATCCCTCTAGTTAACAAGTCGGCTGCGTTTTGCTTACCAGTACAGTGCCTCCAATTACTGGGGTTTGTAATTTCTTGAATTTCCATGACTCTATTTGAAACAAATTGTTTATATTTAAATGCTGAACCCTTTATCCAATGAAGAACAATCGTTGAGTCACTCCACAAAACAACTCTTTCAAGATTTTTGAAAATTCCAGTAAGATGTTTTGCTATTCTGGAAGCAATTATAGCGCCCATTAACTCAAGTCGAGGAAGAGTAAATTTTTACCTAGACTTTGAAATTTTATACCTTAAGTAAGCCACAGCTCCAAAAGATTTTAAGGAAGCATCGGAAAGTATATGTAACTGTATATCTTCTTTATTTATTAAATTCGTATTGGAGAAATAGTGTCGTGAGATTTTTAAATTTTGCAAATCAATAATTTCTTTACAACATGCATGCCAAATTTCTTTTAATTGTCCGGAAAACACTTCATCCCATCCAACACCGATTTGCCATATTTCTTGCAAGAGGCATTTTATTCGAATTTCGAATGGGGATATAAATCCAGAAGGATCAAACAATTTTGCAGCAGTATGAAGCACATTTCTTTTTGTACATTCGTTGTCATTCAAGTTTGACAACAAAGATCTCAAATCTAGTCCTAAAGTATTGTCGTCCTAGGTCTAGGTAAAGTATCGTCCTAACACTTTTAGGTTTGAATCCGGATGCTCATTAATTTCAATCATGGAATTAGAATTGCGCCATATTTCTTTCAACTCTTCAGAATTGGTGTTGAATTTTCGCAGGTTCATTTTCGCGTACAGCTTCGGAAGACAATTTCAATGCGTCTTGTGCATTGGAACTTCCATAAAAGAGATCATCAACATATAATGATTCATTTAACATTTCATATGCAAGAGGATATTTATCTTTGTATTCTTTAATGTGTGTTTTAACAATTGCAGCCAAAACGAAAGGTGAGCAAGTTACACCAAAACAATGTCTATTAAAATGATACATTGTTACTGGTTGAGATTTATCACAGTTTTTATAATACAAGAAACACAAATAGTTCTTATCCGATTATGTAACTTGTATTTGTAAAAATGCTCGAGCACATATCTCCACAAAGTCCAATTTTGTGTTCTCTAAATTTTGATATAACATCAATAAGGTTAGGATTTAAATTTTCTCCAGAAAGAAGGCATTCATTTAGATTAATATTATTACCTTGCTTACTGCTGCCATCATAAACTATTCTAGTTTTTGTGCTGGAAGATGTCTCCCTGAAAACCTCTCTATGCGGCATTAGATATCCAGTAAAACATTCGTCATGACACATCTAAATTATACCTTCGTTAATTTGTTCGTGCATAACTTCAATATATCTTTTAAACAACGCTTGGTCCTTATTAAATCTTTTCTCTAAAGCTATAAATCTCTTTTCCGCAATGTCAAAATTATTATTTAATTTTTCCTTAAACTCATTTGTTTTCCATAGCAATGGGGCTTCATATCATCTGTTCTTTACTTTAAGTTCTTTTCCGAAGTTACCTAAATTATCCCTGGATTTATTATCCGAAGTCTCATCGATTTATTATCCGAAGTCTCATCGATTTATTATCCGGAGTCTCAGGAAAGAATCTATCTCCCATAAACGTTTCAGATCATTTTCCACTACGCAAGATAAAGTAAAAAGGGAAGAATGCTTCCCCTTTTGAGAGTTTGACATTTGACCTATCAGTGTATCACCAAAGAGGGTCGGCTGCAGAAACAAGTTTTTGTTTATTCTTCTTACTTCTCCCCTCAGAACATTGCACAGGAAATCAGCACCGAGGAGGATCTGAATAGGATTGGAATTTTCGGGGGAGTCCGCTAGCTTGCAGGTGGCTTGAATTACTTTATTTACAAGTTTGGGGTCAACATTCGAATATATGTCCGCACCAGTTATTTCGTCGGACGCCAAAGCCTGAATATTTATAGATTGGAAAGGGGGAAATCTTATTTTTAAAAGAACATCAAATGTTTTCTTGTTCAGTTTTCGTTCCGAGAAGGTATAAATGATAAGTTTCTCTTGCCGTATTGGTTTTAGATTAAGAGCTTGTTTCAGATCATTACGTATAAATGACTTTTGAAATCCGGAATCGAATAAAAGTCTGGTCATTACCTTGTTCGCACCATTTTCAGCTTGGACGTTCGCTGTTTGAAGCAAAGTCGCGTAACTGCCAGGGTTATTTTCTGTTCTTAAAACGGAATAAAGCACAACTTTCTGTCCTGAAGTTTCGGCTTCAGAAGCGCTACTTTCAATTTTATTTTTCGGGCAAAACAGGGAATTGTGTTGTGAGGTCCGACACGTTTCACAGGGAGAAATTTTAACCTTGCATTGAGAAATTAGATATCTATAAGCCATACATCGATAGCATCTACCATATTTCTTTAATTTATGACGTTTCTGCTCGTCCGAGAAAGTTTTGCACTTTAACGCAGTGTGCGAATCTGAGTTACAAAAAATGCACACATATTTAGCAATAGTACTTAAAGCGGCAGATGAAGGCAGCTTATTTTTAAATTTAGATTGTCCAGGATAAGAAGAATTTCGGGGAAAATGTCGTGGAGTTTCAGAAATATTTTGAGAATGTCCGGTCACAATGTTTGCAGACTCGCGGGATTCAATTTCAAATTTTAAGAATTTTATTAATTCTTTAATGTCGCCAATCTTGGTAGGATCTCTCTTACGATGGAACTCAATGACTAAATCCCGGGGTAATTGCTTTAATAAAATGGGTGTGAGTAGGTGCCCATAATTTCCGGATGCAATTCCCATTGAATTTAAATTTCTGATGCTTATTTCACTCTCGTCATGAAGTTTTCGCAATCCTTTGAGATTGAAAGAGGATTTTACTGGTTCAATTTCTAATAGCCTATTCATGAAAGGGCTTATCAAATGGTCTTTAATATCTGTCATTTAACAAGGATAATCACTACTTTTTCGTCCGTAAGAGAAAAACAAACAATTTTATAAGCTTCACCAGATAAAAAGGACTTTAAATATATAAATTTATCAACATTACTTAATGAATCATTCGAGTCAATGGCATTATTGAAGCTGTTTATAAATTCTAGGAAAGTGCTGGCATCTCCACTAAATGTGGGAATTCTTAATTCAGGCAAATTAATGCACGTTGCAGGATAGTTAGTTCTTGCACCAGAAACATCAGCTGCAAGGGGTGCGATAGGCTGTTGATCAACTTTAAACTTATTGATCTTGCTCTTAATTTTGAACTTGGCTTCATTTATTTGCTCTTCATATTGCAGAAAGCTTTGAATTTCTGTTTCAAATAATAAACTATCGGAAATTAAATACTCAATATCACTGTTAAGGTTTTTAAGATCTGATTGTTTGGCCTCTAAACTTAATAAATGTTCCGAAAGCTGTTCTTGATCATTTTCCTTTTTAACATCACAACTTTCCCAGAACAAATAAATCTAGTTAATCAATTTTGAACAAGCAATACGAGATATTTTTCATTTTGTTTTCAACTTATCCAGAGTTTCCATTTTCATGCATAAAACAAAGTTTACAGTACCTTTTTAAATGTCCAACGATGAGTTATATTCGTAGATAAATGCAGAATTTCAAGAGCATCAACACACACAATCATCACTCAGTATCACCTTTCCCGGGTTTCGGCACCATGTAAAAAATCAAAATTAAACTATTGCCGTTTTTCTTGATCGAGCAATAACTTATCTAATAGGTGAACTAGGTGAAGATTGCAGCCTCTTTGAAATAACTTGAAGACACAGGTTGTCTTTTATGAGGTTTATTGGTAATGTACGTTACAGCATATGATGGCGAGAGATTAAGCGATTTTAGAGAAGCTGAATGGGAAAAAAACATTCGGTATTACAGTCAAGTTAAATTGACTGTAATACCGGATGTTTTTAAATAGCAATAAGTAAAGTTTACTATTAACGTGATATTTACGTAAAAATAATAATAAAAGGCACGTGTTAAGTAAAAATAATAATAAAAGGCACGTGATATTTACATGATTGGCAGCTGGCTCCGTCCAAGAAGATGACATGGCTAGCTTTGGTTCTTAACACCGCCAGCAGTGACTCGTCGAAAGAAGCAATATCAAGCCACTTGCATGGACTTCTGTATATATTTTGTGATGCAGTAAATATCTTCAAAAAATGAACTGTGCATATGAAAGCGAATAAGTCTTCCCATATCTAAAAGAGATCTTTTGAGTTTAGAATTTCTTTTATTCGTCTCAAGGAAATTGAAAAGAATGTTTTGAGATTCTTAGAAACATTACTAAAACTATCACAGCTTTAAAACGCAAGAAAAACAGACGCTCATCCGAATGATTTAATAAAAATTAAAAGAAATCAGAATATCAAGAGCGAGAACAAACTTTTTTAAATTGCGAGGTCAACTAACTCGATGGGCTCACAACACTGGCAAGTGATTCGTTCAAAGAAGCAGTCTAAACCCACATCTCAAGGCATCTGTATGTATTCTATATCAAAGTGCATAAAAGAACTGTGTATAGTAAAGCGAATAAACCTGATCAAGCAGAAAAAAAGAGATCGTTTGAGTTTAGAATTTTATTCAATGAAATTATTTTGTTTCTTAAGAAATTTTAAATAAATTAATTGAATTTAAGAAATGTTTGCCAAAAATATTGCTATATGTGAAGCAAAGAAAAAAAATGACTGTTCTTTTGACTTGATAATAAAAAAATAAAAAGGGAAACGGAACAGAATTTGAAGATTGAACCTATTGAAATAGCAGCGCGACTTGAAGCAGCAGTAACATTACTCACAGGGATTCGTTTAAAGTAGCAATTTAATGCCACTTATCCAGGCTTTTACATATATTCTGTATTAATGTGCATTCCTACTTTAAAAAAAAGCCATGCATAATAAAAGATAATAAATCTGTGTTTAAAATATTTTATTTACGTTTAGAATTTAATTTAATTTATTTATTGTACATTTCTATTGATCTGTTATATTTCTTGAGGAATTTTAAATAAAATTATGAAATATAAAGAATTTTGCTAAAAATTTTAATACGTGAGAAGAAAAGGAAAAGGTCTCCATCTAAATATTATCATAAAAAATATTATAAATAAAAAGTGAAAAAATTAAACTGTAAAAAGTATCTAAATGGAAAATGGCATATTTCTAAATGGAAATTGTTTGAGTCTGTAATTTTAATTGCTTGATTT
>JAOUZG010047904.1:863095-879878 GCA_026289955.1 Argiope argentata
TATATATATATATATATATATATATATATATATATATATATATAATAAATCTTTCCTAAACATATTTTTTCATAAGAAAACTAAAGGAAAATAAAACAAGTTCTTCCAAATGTGATTAAAAATAAAATTTTAAAGAAAACATGATTGGCGCTTGCGAAAACGGCATAATGGAGGGCATTAACAACACGTCTCTACCTTCCTCTCTAACTGTGATGCGTCTATAGACGAAATTTAGAGCCACTTGTCTGGGCTTTTGCATATATTCTGTATAAACTGCACTTCAGAAAGAAATGAACTGTGTATATTGCAGGAAATGTGTCTGCACATGTAAAAAAAAGGATCATTCGAAATTAAAATTTTATTCGATTTATTGCATTACTCAAGGGATTTTTTTTTAAAAAAATTGAAATTATGAGGGATTTTACTAAAAATATTACGACTAGTGAAAAAAGGAACGAAAGACGTTCCTCTAAATTTCATAAAAAAGAATTTTTTAAAAAAATGAAAATGAGAAGGAACAGAATTCAAAGAGTGCGACCTAGGCTGCGTGAACTCCAAGGGGGATGGCAGCGCTAACTACGCCAACCACTATTTGCCCAATGAAGCAATTTAAGCTATTCGAACACGTTGAAAAAGTCGATTTTTGATTTAAAAAATTACATTTAAAAACTATTTTATTGGATAGACCACTCTAAGCTATCCGAAACAGGTTTAATTTTTGTCTCGACGCTAATTAAAAGTCAATATATTAATATTTATAACTATTATTAATATTTTCGTAATGATCGATGCGCCGGAAATGAGAATTTAAATAACCGGAAGAACCGATTTAAAGGGCCAAAAAATGTTAAAAATTTATTTAAACAAAAATTTAATTTTAAATATGGAAAATATTTTGTAAGGAAAAACTCGAAATGACAATGAAAGTTTTAGCGGTGTTTTGTGGAAATTTGTACCTAAATATGTCTTTAAGGAGTTTCGAACCCTCAGATTAAAGGTATTTATGACTGTAATTCATTTTGAAGGTTTTACAGGATTACTGAATATTCGGAAGGTTATTAGAGCGTATCCTAGCGCAAATGCGATTAAAGAATTTGTCGAGGTTAATAAAGATAGAATAAATGAATCGAAATGGCATTCATTGCCAAATGCAAAAATTGACGGAGAAAAGGATTATAAAAGAAAAATTATTAAAATCTGAAAAGGAAAAGGTTATAACTTATGGATGTAGTAAATTTTAAATTTGTGCATACGTAATTTATTATTAAAACTGGTTACTGTATACGTTAAATGCACTTAAGTTAAAAATGATTTTTACTTATTTTTTGCTCTTTACAAATCAAATAACTCAAAATAAAATTATTATATCACTATGGAATTTAGAGGACTTTGTCGTTATACTCTTTTCTAAGGAATGGATTAAAAGAATTTAGATTAAGTGAATATTTTTTTAAATTTATAACCTATTGTTAGAATTAGAACGTTATAAATTTAATTAAAAATTTTCTGATAAATATTCGAATGGTTCTAAAATATTTATTTATGGTTTTAACCGTACTCTTGTAATTAATTCCTTAAAGAAAGCTATGCAGTTTATTTTTGAATAAATATTGTTTGAATGAAAGTAATAGATTTTGGTGCAGTCATTTTGAAATGTTTTAAGATTTTGCTTAAATTTATGCCTTTAAATACCCCCTTAATTATGCCCTTAAATCAAAATTTTTTAAAGTTTATTTTAAATATTGGCATTCTTTTTCTAATCTATAATAGTCTTAAGTAATTCCCTAGTTCATGTAGCTCAAAAATGTTAAATGTCAATCGATGAGAGAAACGGTGGGGTGATGTCAACGGTCCCAAGACAATTTTTGGATCTAAATAAATAAAAAGTTATGAAGTGGACTATTTGAAATGGGAGATCAAGCATTGATGACAATGACTGCTTCTCCAATAAAAGTGGAACATGAAGAATGAAGTTGAAATGAGATAGTAGAATTGATGAAAACGCAAGAAAATGAAGATCCTTTTTGAACCATCTGTAAATATTGAAATGGAATATTTATATGCTTCATGATGAGGAACAAAAAGTTAGAGATAATTCACGTGGACCGTGTTAGATTTATCAAAAGCTGTAAGCAGATTTAATTATCTTAATATATATGACTATAATGGAGTGAGGTAATATTTTACATTTCGTACAACAAAGATATTGTCTGCCTGTTTATGAAAAGTTTAGAATGTTTGTTGCTCTGTTAAAGAATTAATGATCTAGCATTTTGTAAGCAAAGTATGAATAGACTTTGGTTAAAATTAAAAAAAAAGTTGTGATGGAAGGGATTAAAATCTTAAATAGAAATGGAGAGTTAGCATTTCTCATCTCCGATCGAGAGAGAGAGTTCAACATAGGTTTTCGACACTAATAGTGCAAAAGACACCAAGGTAAAGCCTAAGAGCTGAATCAAGAATAAGGCCGAATTTTTTAACCTGTTCTGCCTTGCATTACTGTATATTTCACATCCGTAATCCATCACCTGCTCTATACATTAGAAGCAACCAAGTCTGGGGTGCCCCCCCCGACATATTTAAAAAAGATACAAAATGCTCAAAGCTTTTTCAAGTGTTTTCGTAAATATAAAATATGAAGTCCGAAAGTGAGTTTCTTTAGTCAGAAATTAGTCCTAAAAATTTGATTTCATTGGCATCTCTAATGAGTTGTAGAATATCATTAATTTTTCAAGCTAACCCACTTAAAGAAAGACAAAGAAGATTTCTGATTCCCAGGAGTTCCGATTGTTGACCACCGTTTCCGGGACCTTGCCAGTTTCCGGGACCTCCGTAGTCATACGGATCCGATGACACTCCTCCAGGTTTAAGGACGGGCCTCGTAACAGCCTGCAGCAACAATGATGGCGAAGAGGGCTGACGCAAAATTCCGCTGCAGGGGAATAGAGTACTGCTTAGATATATTAGACAGATGCTGTATCGTAAGCTAATTCATATTGTCGGGACCTATTCCCAGACTATTTCTACTGACTGAGACTGAAACGATGGGACTATTTCTAACAATATATCGCTACTTAGACCATTAGATTGGTCAAGTATTGATTCAGTGCGGCTCTTAAAACATTCAGTAAAGAAATTTGAAGCCTATATGCAAATTATTTATTTACATTTGACTGTTATCTTTCAACAAATAGCATTTAGATTTGTGACCATATGTATCAAGGCGTTATATGTGTAGGTTTGAAATTATTGTCCGGTTGGTTGATGAACCGAGTGCAGGAGAGCACTATGAGATGCAAAATATTAGAAAGTTGGTGCTCTGTTTGGGCATTTAAAGTGTATCAAAAATGGCGGTAAACATTCCTTAAAATTTTCATTTAAAACCTTCAAAAAGCCGACTTTCTTTGGGTCCGGGTTTTCGCAGGAATGTAAAAGCGGAAACTCAAGAACACAAAGCCTTAAGTAACAAGAATTTTTGTACGTTAATCTTGTTTCGAAATTATGACACTTTTGTGAAAGTTTCATTTCAGTCGATTGGAAATAAAGGCCCTCAAAAAGAGTAAACGGATTTTTTTATACAAAACGCACAAATGCAGCTCTCTAAAAAAATCTGAACGTCTGTGGTTTTCAATGTTTTGCCTAAATTTCATAATTCTATGCAAAGTGGTTTGCGCGCAACTTTCGTTGGAGGGCGAGGGAAAATGTTTGATGGAAGGCGCACTCTCATTTCTTTGGGAATGAATGCATTCCTCGTGGAATGGGTCGTCTTAGGTGAATTTCAAACGCTGATGTTGATAAACCAACGGAAATAGTTTTTAATGCACACTTAAAGCAGTGAGAAGCAATTTTTTTTTAATTTCATGTCTTCGTTGTTTCAATCTTTAATTTGTATTTCCTTTATATATTAACTTTTCTCAATTCCACTCATATAGTATCATAGTTTAATTTAATGAATTCATTAAATTATTATTCTTTACATACTGAAAATAGTAAGCTGATATCCAGAACACACATTTCTACAAAATTTAAAAACTTCTAGCACAACATGAAACGAGTGAAAATCGGTAATAGAAATTAAATAAAGGAGAGTAGAAATCAAATTGAACAGGAAAATGCATTTCCGACTTAAATTTTTTCTAAAAAAATATTTGATGAGGGAGAGACAAATACCTAAATTTCTTGATTTATACGAACGAAAAAAAAATACTGTTTGTTCACTATTATCCGACATCAAATACAAATCTTCATTAAATAACATTTGCTTTCTTGTTTGTATTTTCTGCAATCTGCCAAACCATTTCTTTTATCATTGGGGATATGGATTTTATCCATTTTCTCTCTTCTCTTCTGCCTGACGTATCCAATTCTCTTTTGAATAGTGTAAATTGAAAGTGACGGGAAAAAATGCCCGCAGACTATTTTACATTTTTCTGATCTTTTCTGCTTATTTCGCTTCTCTGTCTTCTCTTTCTTTACAGCGAAATAAGCATTCGCCGATGACACGGGAGGAGAAAGGAGTGTTTTTTTTTGTGTGTAGGGGGGAGGGTCGGTTGAAGATATTTCCATTTCCGGCTTGCCGGGAGGAAGTAGAGAACTTTTGTTCTCTTTTTCACTCAAACAGCGAAATTAGGAGAGCTTTGTTGTAATCTTCAAAACAAATAAAACTTCACATCCAGAGTGAATAGTTTTCGATATTCAAAAAAATTTCAACTAAAACAAGGAAATGGATTCCTTTTTTTTAATCTGTGAAAAATGTGTTTTTTATTCATGAAATTATAATTGAATCTCGAAATTCTGTTGATGAAATACAGAAAAACTATGATTATTTCTGAAATATATAGAAACTACTTTAAAAAAATAATTTTAATTTTGCGATAAATATTTTTGAAAGACCACTTCCCAGTTTAATAGTTGACAGCTTGTTTATATAGTTGATAGCAGTATAAACTATAGGGAGATAGTTCATTATTTTCAGATTTTTCTGAAATTGTAGAAATCTAGGTTAAAATAGGAAACGTTATCGGACGAATCATCAGAGGTAGAACATAATCTAGCTAAAAAAAAGTTATATTTTGAAGCCTTGTCTACAGTCACTGCGTTGAGTGATAATATTTCTTATGCAAGTAATGTTTTAATTCATCTTACTTTTCGGACTCTAAAGGTATCGTGAGGTTAGGCAGAAAACTCAAACATTCTGAACCGTAATATTCTTGCTAAAAACATTACCCTCAAAAGTTGACTGTAATTGTTGTGCAATATTATAATAATATAATAAATAATTTCTCATTAAATGGTCAGTTTGTTGAAATGAAGAATCTCTGCGAATAAGGTACTCGGAAATGAGGTGGAAGTGTCTTCATTTAAAAAGGAGCATCAGATGAAACATAGTGAAATGTAAGTATATTCACTCATTTGCTTATTAACAAGGACCATTCATTTTGAGATTAGCTTCGGAAGTTGCTCTGAAAAGATTTCTTTTAAAAAGATGTAAATGCTATAAGACTTTTTTTTCCTATCATGGTCTACGGAGCATGGTCTTTGCTAAGGCAGATATTGAACGGTCCTTATTATTTCTCTAATAAGTCCAAATTGGAGAATCTCTGGTCCGACAGACAGGAAGACCATTTCAAACATACCTAGAAACAAATGTATGCAGAGATGCGATGCTTTGGCGATATAAAATTCTTACTCACTTCCGCTATTTTCAGTTGATATCACTTAGAAATTTTATTGGTGACGCGTTGATTCGAAGGGGGATAACGGAAATACAACAACTAACTCGAACAGATTTTGTAACAAATCACCTTACTGCTGGCAAAAAAAAAAAAAACATTCAACTGGTGGAGATGGAGCCTTTTTTACTTAAACGTGTTCTTTTTGTTACTTATGGCACTTGCGATTGACATGCCCCGCTGATACATCGGTAGATTTTAAGCCGAAGGTTTTCAAGTAGCGCCAACTAAGGCCAAGAATATGACTTTTAGTTACACGCTCCTCACAGTTGTTTGCACAGACCTTTTTTACAGTGGGCACAGTCACACATTTTACAGGTAACACAGAGAAGAACAGCCATACCTGAACCGGGACTCCCAGAACACGAGGAAGACACGCTACCTTTGTGCCAGAAAGCCGGCCCCGTCCTTAAACGTTATACAACATAGGAAAAAAATGGATTAGTTAACTAAGAAAATTTAAAAATTAGAGAAGCTTTTTCATTAGTGATGTGTATGTAATACTGTTTTTGATTGCATAAAGTATCCGTGACATCTATAAAGAAAGTGAAGATGAGATAATTTCCAATTTGTACAAAATCGTGTGGTTTGGTGCATGCTTATAATATATCATATGATAATAAAAATGTTCCTTATTTTCAACCTTGGTTGACACTGGGGGGGATTTCTGTAATTAGAGATGTGAGTTGTAATTTTCAAATCAAAAAACACAATTACTGCTGGCTCTTTATCTTAATCTTTAAACAGATAAAGGATCTATAAAGTATCTTTGCTCAAACTTTATTTTTGTTAAAAACAAAAAAGCAAACTTTCTGTCATTTCACACTAAGTTTTAATTATTTTTAATACAGAATAAATTTCAACAGAAAATTTTAAATTAATTAATAAATGGCATATCAATCAAATTGATAATATTAAAAGTGTAATTTTTCTTAAATTTTATTATTTACAAAAAATTGGGATTATATTTTCAGTGCAAAACTTTACAATTTTTTTTAATTAATTCACATTCCAATCAAAATTTTTAAAAAATCCCTGGAAAATGTGCATTCCCATTATCTAATGCTTATCTGTGACAAATTTGGTAGCATACGGTCCAAATATCGATTCCCTAGTGTGGCTGCAGAAATCCACGTTGGATCAAACTCTAATTTACTAGTTAATGGCATCTAAATTACGAACGTATTTCTTGCAATGGTTAAGGTGGTCGCTGTAGTCCAAACAATACAAAAATGAGGCCAACTCAGCCTAAAACCTTACATGAAGGCAGATAGAATAGAGATAGAAAGCTCTTGTGGACTTGCAGAAAATAAAGTGTTTTCTCCTATGTTCTGTTTTACAGGTAAAGAAGTTTGCATTTCCCACTTTAATGCCATGTGATGGTGAGGGAACACAATATCTGTTTTAAAAAAGACCCAAATGATTATGCCAAACTAAATGTATCCACTTGATTTTTTCCCTTAATTTTGATAGAAAATAATTTTTAAGAAATATTTTTAATATATATGTATATATTTAATTTTAATATCTGTAATGCAATTCATAAATGTAAAAAAAACAAACAAAAATTATCTATTTGATAGTTTTGAAAATTTTTGATTAAAAAAAAAACAAAAAACGAATGAATAATTGATTTTTTTATTCAAAAAAAATGTCAAGTTACAATATTATCCCTTTACATTTAATTCAGAGGCTTTAATATCAAGCGAAGTTGAATTTTTCTCTATTCTTCTATTTCAATAAACTTTCTAATTGATTTTGAATAATTTAATTAGAATAAAAAAAATCTTTTAATGGGAATCTCTCGGTTATTAATAATCCTAAAAATTGATTTTCATTTTAATTCTATAAGAAGTTTCAAAGGCACTTTGTGTTCAACAGAGTTTTCTTAAGTAACAGCTTTAAATACTTTTAAGGTTATCTTTAAATTCCGCATAATTATCGAGTTTTAACAAAATAATTTTACTTTGAAAAGGGAAGATGAAGAATTTTAAATAGCATAGTTTATTTCATATTTAAGAAAGTAATTGTTTTAGAATTATTGTGTTATCTTTTCACCTTCTGAACAATAATCATAATTCAATACATCATCTCCTAATTACACGATAAACATAACTGATCCTTCTCTTTAACTTATTGCTTTTTACTATTATTTGCGTTAAAATTTAAAATAATTTACCTCAAATATCTATCCAAAATAGAATATATGTTTTTTGGATTATTTATATTGTCAACAAAACAATTTCGTTTATTGTTGCTGACATGTTTGATTCAATCTTTCAGTTTCTCCTTTTGTGACAAATCCAATTTGTCCTCAAACCGCAACAAGCGAAAGTAAGAAAAGCGTTTCTTGCGCACCCTTTTGCATTTTGCTGACTTTCTTTGTTTCTTTTTCATTCCTAATTTTGTTTTTGCTTCAGAGAAACAGAAAGAACTCTATAATCATTCAAAAAAGAATAAATCAAGGAATGGGAAATGATAATCTAAGAATAAAAAAAAAGGAGAGAAGGATTTTCCTTTTTCCGTGAGCGAGCAGATTCATCATTTCAATTCTGCTGTACTATTTTTGTGCGAACCAGACTCATCTATCAAAAATCTTTAATTCACCTTCACATTTCACTTTTCTCAGAAACGTATGAGGAGGACGTACTGCAATTATAAAAATTTAGACTTCAATGTTTGATGTCTCCTAGTTTCAAACTTTTTTGAAAAGCATCCCTGCAGCCGATCTGATTGGGACTCAAAACTGGAAGGAACCGGAACGAAGTAAATTTGTTATGTAGATTTTCTTTTAAAATTGTATATGTTTGCCAATTTTTTTTACGAAATTTCTATTTCCGTTTGTGGAATTATCGTATTAGTACCTTAAACCCTCCAAGAGCTAGATGAAACAAGTTTATTACATGATTTTATCACCTCTACAAATACCTAAATTTTCTGTCAGTTTTTCACTCTACGTGTACGTGAATTAGAAATTACGATAATATAGCGACTTTCTCTTTTGTGGCCTAAATAACTGGAGTAGAATCTTGCTTTACGTGCGTCATTTGATGCTGAATGTCACTCGTAATCCGAAACAGTCGGTAAGGGAAGCCATTTTTTCCTCATAAATCCATGCAAAATAGAACGCATTCCATTCCGAAAAAAGCAAATTTTTAATAATGAAGTTATTATTTATAATGCATGTATGTGGGTGTGACTGTAAATCGTTGAACGAGTAATAACAAGCATTTGATCTCTTTCAATACTTCTTTAACTAACAGTTAAAGGGACTAGCACAACGTTTAGGTCAAACACAACGCTTAAAATAACGAAAGGAGAAAGGAAGGCCTTTCACACAAATTAAGAAATTCAGCTTCACAACTTCGCCGCCTTCGCACCGCATGAAGTGCCTCCTCCAACTCTTTCCTTCTGGCCGAAAAAAGTGAGCGCCACCACGGCACTTCCATGCGTGTTGCCATCGCATGGGGTTAAATCTATACCACATGTGTATTTACGAGAAAATCGATCACAGACATTTATCTTGGGCCATGCTTCAAAATCCTGCGGAAATAAGACACGCTGTCGTTAAGCGAGTTTCTCGCATGTGTAGTAGTTATTTGGGGCGATTCTTCTCAGGAGGCATCCATTTCCATGGTATCAGAACTCTCTTATTTGATTCTAGGATTTTTTCTGTCTTGCACCTATTATTTCTTCCTTTCCTGAAGTTTTATGTTGTAATACAGAATGCGGTTTTCACCATACAGAGTTCTTTCATCAGTTTGTCGAAACGTCATTTCAAAAATTCCTGACCATAGACAAAATATCAGCGATTAAATCTCCATTGTCACTTTCTCAAGCCCCTTAGAGTTGCGTTCGACAATGCTTACCGCTCAAAACTTATTCAAGATAATGCAATTCTGTAATGCAAGGTAACTATTCAAGATAAATACCAGGTTTCTCTTCCAACTGAGACATGACAGTTTAATTACAAGTCGTTCCGGTAGGTGGCATCCTGACCTCTCATCATCATTCGTTCTTCGAAATATTTTTCTTTAAAAGAGCCCTTTTTCTATATATCGTTTTGCTCTTGAAGGAAATCATTCGTAAGGAGAGTTGCTCATAAACAGTTTTTTATTTTAATTTTTCTCAAAAGTATTCAAATTGAATTAACAATTCGCAGATAGTTTTAATTCATATGCTCATTTGTTTTTATTTCATGTAGAATTAAATGTTTATTTTATTTCAATTTAATTTTTGCAGGACTAAAATTTATATTTTTAAAGGATAAATAATTACAAATACGACTACATCTCTTAAATTCAAAATTATTTTGATTAAATTAATAACTTTTATATAATTTTGTATTAATGAAGCGTAATACTCTATAATGAAGCGTTTTGATTCAGTTTTTAATAATAATCAAATGAGTTCCATAACACAAACGTTTTCCTTAGAGATTATTTTAGAAAAATAATTTATAACGTATTCTGGCTTAATCAAATGCTATAATCAAAGATATAAAACATGAAATAATTTTTTATAATTCAATAAAAAAATTAATATCTCATAATTTTCGTAGTTTCAAATGTATAAGTAATCAAAACTTGCGAACTGTTGCCACAGACAACTGATAAATGCCGCTGTATTTTGCACTTACTAAAGGGCTTACACGCGTAAATTTTAATGATTCTCAACCATTCAATTTAACTCCTCGTTAAGTGAAAGAAGAAAACTACAATTTTGTTCAGAAGAATCAGTAGCGAAATAGTGATTTAAAAAATCTATGAATTTATTAGAAAAATATAAAACAATAAATCAAGATTGTTCATTTTTCCATTTAGAAAAATATATTTATATCTATCTATCTACAAAACATGAAATAAATATATATGAATTATAATGTATGATGCAGGAATTCTAATATAAATTCATAAAATAATATTTTTAATCTAATATTCAAAGAATCCTTAAAATTCATTAAATTGCATCAAAGATTCAAAGTGAATGTCTGTATAGTAAAAACTGCTTGTTTTTTTCGACGCCGAGTAGGCTTTTGACTTTCTCATCAAAAGTCAAAATTTTGACGAATCTTCACGTTTTAGACTTCCATCAGTTCGAAAAACACACTTTTCCCCATCTGTCTCTGACAAAGAAAATTCAAAAATATTTCACTCAAGATGAATGAAATTTAGAATACGGTTTTTACACTAAATTTATAGATTCCCATTAAATTTTGGGTGAAATTCTCTCAGAGGAAGTCTATCGACTGTTCGAATATAATTTAACACAATATCTGCAAAAGGAAGAAAGTTAGACAGATAAAATTCGATACACATTATTAACATCCATAGTCTAGACAGCTTTCACATTTTGAAACAAATTCAAGAATGGTTCGACCGGCTGTTGCTCGGTACCACTTTCAGAAACATGTAAAGGTGGTAACTCAAAGGCGCAAAGATATAAATATATCAAATCTGGTACAGGATTTTAGTACGAGAATTGCAGTTCATCGTCAAATTTTTACTTCCATTGTTTGGTAAAAAACGAGTCTAAAATACAAATTCTATTCTAAGATACTATTAATCGCATGTCATGGATTGATCGGCAAATAGCTTGCTAAGGATCACGCATACATTCAGTAATAAAGCTGTATTCACATCAAAATGTAATACATCATAAATATTTTATGCCAATGCCATGCAAGACATTCTCTGGAATATCATCTTTATTAGAGTGAATGTGAGAAAGTTGTGAGAATAGCACTTCCACGGATTCTACAATAGATAGATTCCATTCTGCAGATCAATTTGAGTGAAAACTCATCCGAAACAACACAAACAATTATGTTGTTTCTGCATAGAATTCAAAACATGGCTTTTCATGTGCATTAACTTATCACGATGGCCGCCTGTAATTGAAAATTTATAGCTGTGTGTCCCATAATTTCTGAACCCTGATCAGATGTCCGAGATAGCATTTGAGTTTAGCACTATGGGGAGGGGATTTCACCCCTTAACGACGTTATGGTACAAAGCATACCCTTCACGAAATCCGTTTTTGAGCCTGGAGAACTCCACTTTCCAAACTTTAGAATCGCGAGCTTCTACCTCTACGGAACCTCTACCTCTAATCGGCTTTCATTACAGATGAGCGATAAAACTAGGGCGAATGTTCTACCTTTGACTTCTCTTCCATTCTATGATTAGTTTTGGGGTTAACCTCGCAGTACGTAGAAGGAAACCGCTAATAAATTTTACAATGTTCTTCGACTCTATTTAAGCATAAGTCTGATACAGACTGACAATTTCGTGACAAGTCGACAAACTAATTTCTTTTTCCTCAATCGAACTGTCATTTCAGTGCACATAAAGAGCATAAACCAAATGCAACCGGGCTAACTATCCATCTACGCATAAATTGTAAATTTGATTCAACATATTAATTTATGATATGAAATGGCTCCTGTCATGATATATTTAAGAATTTCCATATCAAGACTATACACCGATTTTTTTTCCCTGCACCATCTTTTTTCGGAATAGTCATATGCTTCTGAAAATTGATATGAGACTTGGAGGTAAGGTTAGCCAGATTCCACAAAAGACCCGTCCTATTTGCCAGCCTGTGGTACATTGAATCTTACTTCGGGGCACAGACTTCCTCATTCTCGGATATTACAGTTTCATGTCATCCTGTTCTGTCGAAATTTCGCAAGTAATGGATTCTTCTCTAAATAGTCCTCCTGTGAATTCCAAATATATCGGAGTTGAATTTTGGAAGATTTTTATTTTGGACTCAAGGTTGATTTGATGCAAATTATTTCCTTAAAATTTCGATGTCAGAAGTTTTTACAATTTCAGTGATATCTCCTTATATGCCTAGCATACGAGAAAAAGTTGGTAAATCAGATTTTAATACATGTTTTCTTGAAGACTTCAAAGGCTCAGAGCACTCGGAGAACTTAAAGGTTGACTTGAAAGACGCTTGTAAAAAATATTCCAATTTCATTTTGCTTTTTGAAAATTTTCTCTGCTGCTCCAAATTCTTCATAATTTATTGCTAAATTAAATTTTGCTAAAGCTATTTAAAACAATATTAAGAGCTATTTAAAACACGATTAGGTACCGTCTAAAATTACTTCGAGAATTTCAAAATATGAAAGTCAAGCGAGATTTTCTTCCATCTCTCAATTTAAAATTCAACATTGAAGCTGTTTGGTCCGGTTTGCATTGTCACCTCACAAAAGCGAAATGGATAAATAGATGGCCTGATGCCTAAATTTACGGAAATGTATTCTGCCATGATGTCAAATAGGATCTCTGTGTTTAACAATTGTATGTATTTTAGTATTAAGCGACGGTTGGCGTACCTTGACCATCTGAAACATTCTTAGATCCTCAATGAAGAAGAAATAATGTTTAAAAAATGTAACTGAAATCCTTAGGAGATTTATTTCAAAAATGAAGTAATTTTTTTAAAAAAAGATGCATGGTAAAGCAGAAAAATTTCTATATTCGGCACAATGAAGAAAAATGATTTCAAAAACTTGGTCTCTAGCTTCTTTAAAATAAAACAGACTTGCATTTCGATTTTTAAATTCACACCTATATTTAATACACTCAGATTTGATATTTTATCTACCGTATCCTTTCCTCTTATGTAGTGCCCTCATTTATGCTACAATATCGTTGGTCAGAGTTTTGGTTGTTATTTTGGTAGTCTATCGTTTCGATTTGCTATCAGAACAACGACCAGTTAAAGAAAACTAATTATTCTAAAAATCATTCTCTTCCAGTTAAGGAAATCTATCGATGATAATGATAACATTCTGGAATGCCGGTGTCTTGGCATAGGGGTAGTGGATCTTCCCTGTGATCTGGGCTTCCCGGGTTCGAGTCCCGGTTCGGGCATGTTGTTCTTCTGTTCTCTATCTGTAAGGTGTATGCATGCCCTCCCCCACCCAGTAAAATGAGGCTGTGCAAGCCAATGTGATGAGGGAGTTGCAAATGTAGTACTCTCGACCCTAATTGGCCCTACTATGAACAAGAGCGCTGATAAGGCTTAAATAGCTCACTACTCCAGTCGGCTTGCCCATGAGAAACAACAGCACTTTCTGGATTATACATCAGATTCTATAATAATATTATCATAAATGAGACGAATCTTCCCATTTAGGTGCATGGCTCAATTTGAGAAATGTATCAACAACAATAAAAAACAAAATCTTATCTGTTTTCTATTCTCATAAAATTATAGTCAAGCAAACTTCTACTTAGAGGAAGTAAAAAAACATTTTACAACATTCTTTAAAACAGTAAAGATGGTTGGCCTTTTTTTCGTATATTTGTTTGATGATGTCTGATTACTAAAACTTGTTCCCTCATGCCATAACTACTGCACTCCATAAACTACTGCAAATGTAGAAGAATTTTGATATTTTCTAGTGATAGATCTATTTTACTGCGCTCACCTTATTGATGGAGAAATAATGAAATTGATTTTGCGTTGCTGCGCAAGGGCACGAAGCCTTCAAATTCAATTGTATTAGATGACAGAAAATCCTCTTTTATAACAGTATGTGTATGTATGTGCTGTTATTGAATATGCATGATTGTAAATTTGTTATGCAAATTGCGTCCCGAATCCTTCAAAGTGTTCCCTGTCCGTCGGTCGGTCAATTTGAGGTGACGTGAACACATGCATTACAACACTCTAGATAAAAGAAAGTTTAGTTCGTCGGTTTGGCGTCACAAGTGCATTATCTATTCATTTTTGAACTGGTTGTCGAAAAAAAAAAGAAATTCATATATATATTCAATTTTGTTCACAATACAATCGTGACACATTATTTATATACACAAGAAAGTAAAGAACAAAACAGCAGCATTTGTTTTTATTAAGACGTTTTCTTAAGTTGCTATTCTATTCACAAGAATGAACTTTCTAATAATTTATAAAAATTTATTTATTTATTTATTTAAAAAAAACTTGAGATAAGTAACTTTAGTTAATATTGAATATTATTTTGAAAAAGTGACTTCTTTTTAAAAGTTTCTAATAACAACTATTCTTAAAAAACAAACTAGATGTAATGCTCGAAAGCGAGAAGTTTGTTTTTATTTAAGAAATGTTTAATATTAAATGCATAACTATTATTTCAGAATAGCTTTTTTTAGTTCAAAATAGAGGAAATAAATATTATTTCGAGGATAGCTAAAGTCAAAACGTTTTTGTATAAGATGAAAGTAAAAATAAAAAAAAATCTTCACAGTTCTGCAAGCGAACCTTAAATGATGCTTTTTTCTTTCAGTGACATCTGGTGATCCTATTTCTGCATTCACAAAAGGGGCGACAAATAAATTTTACTCTATTACATAAATACACAAAGGCGGCGCCGAGTCAAACATGCTTTATTTCTTGAAAATAAATTCATGCAGTTTATTGTTAAAAGATGGGTTTTCGAGATCATTATTAAATTCATTTTTCTTTTTCTAATTTTTTCTCGCCTTTTTTCATGCTGAATATACTAATAAATTGCCATTCAACTTTAAAAGAATGATTTCGATTTATTTTTCAAATCTTCGCTTTTTGCATAGATTCATTGGAAGCAACTTGTTTTGGATTTTTCCTTTTAACTGTCAAGAGTTCAAATTTAGCTATGAACATACAAGAATTAAATTTTTTCATTGATACTTTCTAAAAGGTTTTTACTCTTTCTTGGGTTGCTTTTATTTTCTCTTAAAATAATTTACAATTGATTAAAATCTTAATGTATTATCTGTGTGATTTCTATAACGTAGCAATGGTTGTTATGAAATAGGAGACACCCGGAAAAACACATTTTAAAGTAATGAACTTTAAACAGTATCAACAAACAACAGCACAGTATGGCTCAAAGTCCCACACAAACTATTACAGGTGAAAGAAAAGACAGCAAAAAGATAACAAAGAAAGTTAAAACCGATTATTGTAACTAAGTTAAAACCGATTGTTGTAACTGGGTGTAACGTGATAGGTAGTGATGTAGTTGGATTTCAGAAATAGCCGATTTCATTCTTTGGTAATGTTACGATTTACGAAGGCTGAGACTTCAGCAATATATATATATATATATATATATATATATATATATATATATATATAGTTAAGTTTTTCAGATTTATTTACTCTCAAAATTGTCAATAGGAAAAAGTAAATGTTTAACAATTTTCTAAAAAACAAAATTATATTGTAAAAATTGAAATTGCTCTCGCAAACGTGGCAACATTATTTTTTCAAGGGGCATCAATCCGATCGAAAAATATTTTCTCGCATGGCTCGTATCACGTAAAATCAGCATTTACAAAAACGAAGGTTTACGATCATCTCAAAATTAGTCGAGATCTTTTTTTTTCGGGGGGGGGGGGGGACTAGAATTTCTTTCATGGAAAAAAAAAAGGTTTTTCGATGAAGTTTTTCCCCCCAATCTCAGAAACCGACTAGCAAAATCCATCTAGAAGCCATTTTTTTTTCTTTTCGAAAAATTCATTTAAAGCCATATGTATAGTTTTTTTTGTCTATATTCTATAATAGTGCAAATCTTTCAATAAAAGCTATGTGTATATCAAAGCGAATAAATCAGCGCAATTCCAGAATCTCCGGCATAATTCAGACTTTTATTTAACTAACATCTTTCATTTAGAAGTAATTTTAAATAAAATGTTGAAATCTTTTAAATATTGCAAAATGACAAGAAAATTAATATTTTTTTTCCTAAACATAAAATTTAAAAAAAAAGGAAAAAAAAAATTGATAGAAAACAAATTTGAAGAGCAAGGATCGAACCTGCGTCAACAGGTTAACGACTTGGCACTCGCAAAGCAAACAACGCGAGAGGCGCCTTAAAGGAGCAATTTAAAGCCACATGTGTATGCAGCCTTTTCTGCACATTCTATAGTAGTGAAAATCCCTGTGTGAAAGCAATATCAGAACAAATCAGTTTGCGCATGTCGATAATCTCTGTTAGAAGGTAGACTTTTATTTCCTTAATTTCTTTAATCTGGGAGAGTTTTGAAATTGATATATATATA